>CM057815.1:69014146-69144146 GCA_030067965.1 Latrodectus elegans
TTCTACATATAGCTCATGGTGGATTATATTTGTATGATTATTTGGGGAAAATATTCTGTAATCACTCGTTATTTAACTTTCCTCATTTTCATAATTTTCTTACCATGAAATTATGTCGATCTTAACAAGCCATTTAAAATGTAATTCAAACTAGGTTAAAATAAGCTTTTGAAAATTTACTTTTTATTTTTATGCATGTAGTTTTTTTTTTTTTTAATTTAAAAAAATATTTGTGAACCTATTTATTTGCAGAAATTATTTACTGATTATATTCTATTAAGTCCATTTTTGAACACGCTATGAAGCATAAAAACAAGAAAGAAAGCTTCATTTATTTAATTTGTAATATATATGCATTATATTTTGCATATAAAAATATTATAATATAAAATATTAAAATATTATAATATAATAAAATAAACCAAAAATTAGAACATAAAATATTTAATGGACAATAAACTTTTCAATTGCTCACCTAAAAGTATTTACTTTGATTGAATTATTCAAAATTTTGTGTTTAGTAATGAAATGAATATTTCATTACGCAATACGAAAACCACCTCATGACTTGTTCGAAACGTATACCTTATTTGTTTAATATATGAGGAAAACTTTCTATTTCATGTTCTAGGATGCTGTGAACGAGAGAGCTTAATTGAGATAAATGAAAATTGTTATTGACTTAATGAAAATTTAATTAAAATGAAAGAGTGCTCGCTTAGTTGGAAATTCATGCTCCATGTAAAGTATGATAAAATGAATTAACACGGTTTGAAAATGCCAAGATTCTGAATTAAATAGTAAGATCTGAAAGATGGATCGAAATAAATCTCGCTTAACCTCCAATACATAAATATACTTTACCTTAAGTTAAATATCCTTATGGACAGAATTAAACCAATGAAAGAGTTCATTTAATTTTATGACTGAACATTTAGAATGAGTTACTAGAAAGAAAACTTAATATTTACAATGAAAAACAGACAATTGATTAGGAAAAAAACGATATTTGCATAATACTTTCCTCAAGAAAATGTTGATCTTTATGGAAAAATCATGAATCAGTTTTATTAATCCTGTATTTGATTTAATGTTAACATTTAGTCAAATTACATCTTCCCAAACCTATTTCTAGGAGCCATTTCCAACATGAACAAATACACATATATTTAAAAAACACTTAGAATGCAATATAATTAAATACTATAAATAATAAAACGAAAATATGGAATATATATCCAAAATTCTTATTATTGAATAACATTTTAGTACAGAATTTCAAGATTCTATTTTCCTTCCACGCAGGTTCTACACAAATTCTCAATTTCTGACTGCACTAGTCATTCTGCATTTCTCTTTATCCACTCTTGCTTGTCGAAATTATTTCATTTTAAGTAACGGAACCAACAATATTGTATTCATATTTATTATTTTAATTTTACTTGGGAAAAACTAACTTATTAAAAGTTTTGTATTTTTGTTTCCAAAAAATATTACCTATTAAGAAAGATTTGTTGGTATACCCAACTCATACTTAGTTCAAGGGTAGTAAACTAAGCCCATCTCTAACACTCTCGAATGATGAGTTAACTTGAGCCACCCTCTTCCCCGTTGCCACTGGCAAATGCAATGATCTTACTCTTTCTGATGGTGGAAATTCCTGTCATAAATTCCATTAACACCAGTCCTCTACTAAAAATATTTTACACAGTGTTTTGGTTTTCTTTGTTAAAATGTTTTCCTTGTTCTCTTCTTGATTTTGATATTTTAAAGTTCAGCAGATTCATGGATCTGGAATCTGGTCTGACTTCGTCAGACTGAATGGAAATAAATAAAAAATATTAAAATCTTTATTTGATAACGATTGCATCAAATTGACACACATTTAAATTCCTTATCTATCTAAATAACTTAAACATTTTTGCCAATAATGATTTCAAATATTGTATCTAATAATAACACAGTAAAAATAATTTTTCAATTTTTTGGGCATGTCATGTCGTTCGTTATATGTTCACCTATATGAAACTGTAGAACTTTCATTTTGGTTCTATAATGATTTCAAAGGGTTTTTATTTTTACTTATAAAATTAGACCTGTAATAAAAAGAGTTTACACATGATGATATTTAGTCTGTATATAAGAAAACGTTAAAGGTATTATCTCTTTTTAAAAGCTTATCTGGTCTTAGAGGACTGATGCCATTTGATTGGAGACTTAACACGTCTGACTTGGTTTTTTATACATAATTAAAAGAACCTCGTTCTCTGATTTTGCTTTGTATGAAGCTACGTTGTATTGATAAAATTCTACCTTAAAAACTGTATCTAAACTAACTTTTAGGTATAAAACTATCGTTCTATACTTAAAAGTCATTTTAGTTTATTTGTCTATTTTCAAATTTATGATGTCTTTTGCTTTTTTCTTTTGTTTTACAGTAATCTGATTTTATTTTTTTATCATTTTACATTATATGAATTATATTATTTTTTGTTCAACAAATGATTTTGTCAAACGTCCCTGCTTAAACTGAAAATAATATTTTATTTAATTGAGTTATTTAGCCAATGTCTGATGCTTTAAATTTGTTTGTTCTCGATATGTGATTTCCATAATAAAGGAATTTTATTTTTTAAAGCTAAGCATTTGAAACCTGAGCTCACAGCTCAAAGTTATCTTTTTAAATAACAACAAACACTCATTTTTAAAAATTAATCACAATCAATTTTTATTCAACACCAAAAACACCAGAAATAAATCTATGCGTAATTTAGTGTTTTTATTTAACAAGTCGAATTATTATGGAAAATTTAATTGATCATTATATATTTTAAATATTATTGACAAAGATAATTATTCATACTTAATATTCAAATATAAGGAAACCAAATTGAAATAAGCATCAGATCAAACCTTAAACTTCCATTTCAAACCATGATATATTTCTGATTCGTTAAAACTTATTAAAACTACAAATTAGAAGTATTTAAAATTTTATGCGATGTTTATAAGAATATATACGAATGTACCGGCATTAATTTTGTATTATATGTAATTAATATACTTATATTTAATTAAAAGGTTTTCAGTTCATATTGAATAAAAATTCCTTCAACAGAAAGGGGACAATCATGACGCAAACCAAAATATAAAGTAATAAACTAAAAATGATTACTTAATTAAAAAAGTACTTTGAAATCATGTAAAAAATATTTTAATAGTATAGTGAAACTTTTCCCATTCACACACAACCTATTTTAATTTACGTTTAATCTGAACTACACAGAAGCTATATGAATTTCTAAGATATTAAATCAACTAGAACATGTCAATTGAACTATAATGTCTGCGATAATTTCATTTACTCTGGAACAATCAAAATGTTAACTATTTCGTTTTCAGAGTTTTGATAAATTATATTCAAAAGCTAAAATCTCATAAAAATCCAATATGACTAGTTTTACTTAGGTTAAATGAGTTCCTCAGGCAAAATTCTGGGCACAATAGCTTTGAGTAAATCGATTGAAATTATTCTTTAAAATGTTGTTTGAAGTAAACTAGTTTTAACTCAATTCTCTTTTCAATCAAAATTTGTATTCTGCAGCGAAAAATTTAAAATAATTTCGTACATTAAAAAAAAACGCGTCTTAATCAGTTCAAAATATACTTTAAAGTAAAAAAAAATACTTACATAAAAGAAGAAACAATAAATTTTGTAAATTATCTTCAACAGATATGTTAAGAGAATAAAATGGAACAAAGCAAAAAATAAAAACTTATGCATATAAACAATAGAAAAGCAGGAATCTTAATTTAAATTTCTTAAATATGGAAGAATCACGTCAATTTATTAATTCTTTTTTTCAATTGCATATTAATTAGAATGTAGCATAATATTTACTTCTTACATTTTATTACAAAGTGTACTGGATAATCATAGTAATTTAAATCATAATAATATTCTCCTTTTTAAGAAACATTTTTTCCTACAAGTCGAATAAAGTGTGTTATATAACTATCTCTTTCTTTTGCTTCTTTTTACTATTTAAATAATTTATGTTTTGCCATTTTTCTGAGTAAAATGTTTTTTATTTACCATATAAAAATTCACCTGGTATAATATTCTATATTTTTAAATTGAGAACTATTGAAAACAAATTAATGTTATTCAAAAGGATTTTTTCAGCTGAAAATTTATTTTTAAACAGTGAAAAAAATGAAAATTTACTTTACTGTTTAAATATAGTTTTAACTAAAGAAAATTAGTTAAAACTTATAATAAGTAAACAAATCGCACATTTTTACACTTTAATTTTTCTTGATAATGCATGCACTGTTTATTAATAATATTTAACTTTTATATGTGTAATTAAATATTAAAGTTATACTTTCTGACAAATAATGATGGATCATACCTCTTAAGATTCATATTTGATATGATACGTGATGTATTTAACAATTGTCTTCAACTTAACATTTTACAATTTTGATGACCCAAAATTAAAAACAAAATTAACAATGGACAATTTAATGTAACTTATGTTAAGAAAGCCAACAAGTCATCTTAAGTAAAAAAAAAATCTTGTTTGATGACAACTAATTTAAACTGAGCATAAAATGGAGGTCTTATCTTTTTATATGTCTTCTGTTCTATTTTCAGCTTTTAATTTTGAAAGCAATATCGCCAAAAATTCGAAAATTCTAAAACCAATTATTTAGAACAGAAGGTAATTTTCCTGGTCTTGAAAAGTTTTACAAATGGAAAAATTTATAATAAAATAAAATATTGTTACTGGCAAAAATTATGAATGGCTTTTTCTCATCACCGACCACACTCAAATTTTGTTGGTGTACTTCACCCTGTTTGCTGCCGCTAGAAAAATGCGATTTGGAGGAAAGCAAAACATTCGTCAATTTACGTCACGTCTCAATACTATGTGACGTAGATGAAACGCTATTTGATTTCATGGATATTTTAAACCAATGCGAATTGTAATAAAAACTGCAAATGTGTAATCATAATCACAACTGGAGCGAAAGAAACAACAAATGCTCAACAAAAATGAAATGAATTTTATGGTTAATAGAATGAAAATTTTGTTGAAAAAATGGCGATAACTAATATAGATAAAAATAAATAAAATGTGATTATGATTGATACAATAATTTGTTCGTAGACAGAACAGTATATTTCCCTTTTATTGACTCATTTTCTATAAAAGTAAAACTAAATAAAAATTATTGAAAAAAATAGGTAACTCGTTTTTTCGAAAAACACTTAGATTGTATATATAAAACTTAAATTTTTACCATGCAATTACAAATAAAGTTTTTGAATTTTATATCCAATTATTTGCTTTTCCAGGAAATTAGAATTGAATTTAAGGAGATCTTCAAAGTTATTGGTATTAATGTATTACATTAAAGAAATACAAAGTAAAACGAGAAATTTATATTTTAGCAATATTAAATGATTTAGAATCAAACATAAATGGCAAGAAAATTTCATTAAATGGATGAGAAATGTGTCAAATGTTACTATATCCGATAAACTTAATCTACATGTAGACATTTCACGCCTAGGGACAAAATAACGCCTCAGCAAATCCGAAAATTCTTCCCCCTTAATATCCCACAAGGCCAAGCGGCAATAGTGACCGCCCCAGCTGAATTCCGAATTATTACATGATTTCCAGTTCCCATGATAAAAGCCCAGGATTAGCCCTCCTTATGATTAAATGAATGCCCACATATCTATCGAAGCAGGAGGATCATAAATTTAGCTACTAATCGCGCCTTTGCTTGCAGTTTCCGGATTATAGAGTGGCAACAGTTGTGTGAGCAGACGACATTTTATGATGGATTTCAAATCGAAATAGGAAACGAATTCATAATTTATTAAAAGTAAAGCTTGTATTAGGTGAAATAAAGTTTTGCAGTCTAAAGACAGAAAGGAAATTTATTCTAAGATATCAAATTTTTTTTTTTCCTTCATGGAGATATTGCTCTATTCTAGACATTAAATACAGACAACTTTTTTTTATATTTACAAGTAGATTTATTCACTAAAATTAGCATGCATATATATTACTTTTAATAATTTGATAGATATTTTCTCTCTCTCTCTCTGTGTATATATATATGTGTGTGTGTGTGTGTGTGTGTGTTTGTGCGCGCGCGCATATAAATATGTATTTTACATAATTTCTGCGCATGAAATTTAAAAGGTGATGAATTGGACAATTTATTATACAGCAAATTGAAATGCTAATTTGCTCAGATCCAACATAGCCTCTTAAATATTTGATTTATCATTAACTTAATAATAATAAGCTCTCTATTTAATTAACAAAATTTGGAAGGTAGAAATTATTTTTCTAATATCACTAGAGTCGTCTAAAATGTGTTAAGATTACAATTCATGTTATTGATTAAAATATGTTTATACATTTAAATTATCCCCACATATTTTTTCAGATTTATGTATTTGTAAATAAAGTAGCTTTATATATTTTTATAAGTAAGCTTTATATAAAATAAATAAAATTTATACGTATCGTTGATGATTGTAAAATTTTAAATGTCTTGCGAATATTTAAGAATTGCGTAAATACAACTTACGCATATTTATTGCAAGAATACAACAGCATGAATTTAATATATTCCTTACAAAACATGATTATTAAAACTCATCAATATTTTAAAAGACATTAATGACACATCAATATTAATAATAAAAATCTCAGCTCGCTGGATTGTATGTAATGTAAAAAAATTAAAATACAAAATGTTTTACACTATAATTGTTAAACCTTCAGATTTCATAGTTAGAGCTGATATAGATACATGCACACACACACACACACACACATATATATATATATATATATATATATATATATATATATATATATATATATTAAATCATAAACAATAAATAAAAGTACACACTTGATAACAGAGAGAGAATCAAATATATATTTCATTCTTTATAAATAAAAAGAAACATTTTTCTCTATTTTTCTTATAGTAGGATTAAATTCCCTATTGTAGATTATATTTTTAGTAGCATAACCGGTAAAATAATTGTATATAAGGTACCAAAAGTTTTTATTTGAAATTTCTTTCATTTAAACTAAACATTTTTATAAGTAAATAAGTTTATTTAATTTTTAAATTAATCATCTGAAAATTTAAATAATTATTAGGCATGAAAATATGAATACCTCACTTAATATATTTTCTAAAGTCTACTAATATATATATATATATATATATAAGAGTTAAACTATAATAAAAAACATTTCTTCAAATAGGTACTCTAGGAAACTTAAAATCTGCTTAGGAAAGCAAAACAGTTGTGCCATTTTTTGATAGGTAACTTTCCGAATTTAAACCTACCACCAAATAGATTTTTCACTGACTTGTGGTTAAAATACACGCAAAGTGAAATATTAAATTTCAGATCTATTTCTCCTTTGAGTTTTTAAAGAGAGAGAGAGGAAATTTTCCGTTATCTGAAGTGGATTTAGATAGTAAAACAACACTTAGTAGAAAAGTTTTGCGAAACTTTATTAAAATTTCATAATCAAGAGTGATAGGGAAAAATTCTTCCGGAATTCCGCAGCTTCCTGGATGATAAAATATAAGTATAAAATTGCATAAATATCATTCATAACTTAGCCAAACTTATTTTTAATGTCTCCCTTAGCTTCTTCGGAAGTGAATTTGAAAAACTGAAAATTAATTTTTTTTAATTTTTCATCATAAAAGTATATTAGAATATTTTTAAAACAACTTCCGGCAAAAGTATTTTTAGTTAAAATTGAAAAATTAATGTGCTATAATTGTAGAGGTAGAATAATTTAAATGAATTTAACATCATTTATCAAAAGATTATTGTATAATATTTAGCTTATTAGTAATGTAAGATTTTTTTTTAATGCCCGGTAGCTTTTTCAATTTAATCAGTTTCAGCATTGCAAGGAAGATTCATTGCATTTTTTGCAGTATAGAATCCAGTGGGTATGCAAAAGTTAAAGGGTAAAAGAACACACAGACCAAGGAATATCTATACCCGAACCATTGTTTGAATCCAGAACATGCTACTTCGAAGTTTGGGTCACTAACCACTCAGTCATCAGTTAGCCCAATATAAGAGATAGAATTAGGTATTTTGAGATACACAATAAGTAAGTAAGACAAATTGTGTAGTTGCTGTGCATGAAATACATATGTTTGAAACTAATGACTATTGAAAATTTGAGAATTCTGCTATAATTTTGAAATATAAACATTAAAATGAACATTATTCTGTCATAATTACTCGCTCTTATGATCTTGTGATAAAAGTTTAGATAAATATCTAGCTTTATAATCAGTCTATCAATAGATGATTTTAATATTCCTATGAAAAAATTACTTTGCCAATATTTAAAAAAAACCCATTTTTCCATCATCTACTCTTATCTCTAACGATTCTGTTACAATTCAGTAAGTAAATTTATGATTCATAAAATTTTATAATAGTTGAATTTTAAAAAAAATTACTTTTCTTTTCTACGAGTTTATATTATAGATTATTTCGTTTCAAATTCTTCGACCCAGTTAGGGAAATAAAGAATAAAAAATATATAGAATCATTATAAGGAACTCAATTCATCGGTTAATTTTATTCCTAGCTCTTTGGGAGCCATTTTATTTCTTATTCTACAAAATTTTCACAACTTTTGCATGATTGAGCTCACCGAATAAAGGACAATACTAAGGACATGAAAATTCTTAAATACAGATTAGAAAAGAATTGAAGCTACAAAACCATCAGCTCTTAATAAAGAGTAAAGGAATTTATAACTTAAAACTTCAAACAAGCTTGAAATGAATTCAAATTCTATCCAAAGTGCGAGGATCAGAAGGAATTGAAAATTTAATACAAATTACATAATTTTCTTTCATTAAACATCTGTATAGTGACAATCTTAAATGTTTAATAGAAGTATTTGAATTCATAATCGAAGCGCTAAGAAATGCAAGTTTTTTATTTAACTATTATATTCCCACCTAAAGTAAATTTAAATTATACATTTGAAATTACAGTTGATCTAATACAGAAATTTTATATTTACTGGTACAGTTTTAAAATATCATTTATTATAAAAAAATAATTTGACAATTTTACCACAATATTGGGAATTTCTCTCTTGTTGAATTTTTTGATGATACTGACTCCCATATAATGAATGTGTTTTTAACTTGCAACAATTGTACTGATATCATGATAATGCTACATCTAAGATAAATATTGCTATGTATTTTAAAGAATTTATAATCATTAATTTTGAATTATTTTTA
Source organism: Latrodectus elegans (assembly GCA_030067965.1). Classification (NCBI taxonomy): domain Eukaryota; kingdom Metazoa; phylum Arthropoda; class Arachnida; order Araneae; family Theridiidae; genus Latrodectus; species Latrodectus elegans. Next base: position 69,023,498 of record CM057815.1, read on the forward strand.
AATTAATGAAAATTTGTAAAATAAAATTAAAAGGAAAATATATCCATCTTCTTATAGTAATAAGATGAATTAATCGAAGCATTGGAGACTTAAAACTGTTATAGCAAACAGATCAGGTATAAAATGTCTTCATTCATTTGAAAGTAAGTTGATACGGAAAATATTCTTCAACAACAAAATTTAAATAATGAGATGAACTTGTCTTTATTGTGGTATACTTAATTTCTAATTGTTATGGTTTTTTTCTAACTGTGAGCATTGAGTGGCTAACCGACCACTACAATGATGGCGAAAACTGCTGCTCAAATATCATTTCCCAGTGGGTAATTGTGCACTAAGGCACGAAGGTAAGTAGCATTATCCTCGCCACACTACCACGAAACCATTTTATACGGTGGGCCACATTCATTTATTAACATAAAAGAAAGGACAAGAAAACAGAGAGGGAGTGAGAGAAAATAATATCAATAACCAAACCAGGATTCGAACCCGGGACGTAAGCCTAGAAGTGAAGAATGTTATTCACTCAGTCATCGTCTGTCACTTGATTCTAAATTTATATTTTATTGTTTGCTTTTATACAAGAATTGTAAACAAAACTGAAGAGCTGTTCAGGGATGGTGCTGAGATCGTGTTGAAACATGTACCTTCTCATGTCCTGTAAGTAAAAGGTTTTATACCTGAGCAACCGAATGATTCATCGTGTTCATTTATGACCATTGCTAAACGTATAATAGGTAGTGGTAGATAAATCCTTCCAATAAAACGGGTGGTAGTCAGAGTTCTACTTCGGTGATGATTCAAATTTATAGTCATTTGCTTAATAATTACAATTATTAAGTTACTAACATAAGAATATTTTTATCTTTTTGTAATCTATGTTAAAATACTCTTCCATGCATTATGAAAATTAATTTCAGCTGAAAATATATAAATTAAGGAAGAAACACATTATTCAGGTTAACTTAGAAAAATTGTTTATTTACACAATTATTTTTTTTTAATTTTCTCTATTTTTATGTCTTCTGTGCAGCTATAAAATAAATTGGATAATAAGCAGCACATTCCTCATGTTTTAAATTTTTGAAACAATAAACATCAACAAGGTGTAGATAAAACCTTTATCATAAAAAATATAATTAAAACTTAGTTTTTGAAAACATTTAAAGTTAGTTTGAAAGATATTTCCTGAATATTAGATTTTTTGTGTATACTTTATTTACAATTATAGCTGATACCAAAGGTGGTTATAAATATATTATACTCTCTTACTCAGCAGATGCTTTTTATTTGATACTAAAGTAGATAAGTTATGTTTTGTTTCTCTGATGTTTAATAAGTTGGATTTTTATCTGCGTACTTAATCACTTCGAAAATAATTTTATTTATTTCATTTCTTCCGCTTACTGAAAAAATATTATTTGGTTTGGTAATTGCCTATGAATAACAATTCCGTAGTGAACACAAGATATTTTTATGTACAAAAAAAAATTAAATGTTGAAGATAATGTTATTACTGTTATATGAATAAATAATTAAACTAATTTTAAGCAGAATAAATTCTAAAATTTGATTAAAAATTTGATTATGTATTACGTTGGCAAATTGAACTCTTCTTGAAGACACTTAAAATGTGAATAAAATTGTAACAAGAATTGTAACGTAATAATAAACGGAATAAAAAAAAGTACTTTTATTTCAAAAATAAATTTTGTTCTTAAGCTAATTATTTATGAAATCTGATCTGTCAACCGAATAATCAGCGCTTTTGCTTTCGGTTCAACAAAACATGGGGGTGCCAATCCCACTTTGAGAATGAAATTTGTTGTGGTTTGTAATTCACTTTAAATTATAGGACCTGATCTAATAAGCCCTCATAGGCTAAAAATGACCATCAAACTATAAATTAATCTATCTTGAGTTATGAAATTCTTAAATATATGATTATTCCTTAGAACAAGGAAACTTCATACTTGTACATAAAAATATTTCTTTTTATTAGAATTATCATCCTCGATATTTTATTATTAAATTACTGTTATTTTAATCTTACACACTATTGTTACATTTTAGCTTTTTCTTCGTTATTGTTGTTCGTTCAACAGAATTGTATACATTTACAGCATCCTGAGAAAAATGACATTAACAAATTTTAATAATTTTTCGAACAACCATTGGGATTCATTTTTAAACAAATTATTTTAAAGTTCTTTGATGATTTCCGAGTATGTACTTAATTATTAATTGAAGTTAAAGTTAACTATTCGATACAATTTTAATATGCATAAATGAATATAATTTATATTTTGTTATTGTTTCCTTTACATTTTCGATAAAATAAATTTGCTTTTATTTACAATATATATGATACATTACTTTTATAAATAATATTAATAAGGTATATGTTCATGATACATTTTTGCTATGGTGATTAATAAGCTGAAAATAAAGTACTTAGTGTATTTTTCAAACTTCCAAATATTGATAGCTAAAACCATTAATTCTCATTAGTAATTGCGTAATTTTTTGAATATATATTAAGCTCTTTACATGTATTCATATAATTCATTACTCTATCGTTAAGGTTCGAATAAAGCATAATTAATCTACGCTTATAATTGGCAAATTTATATCCTAAAAAGGAATATTAAATATATATTTTTATAAAAACTAAATCTAACCAAAATATTAAAAGAATAGAAACGGAAATATATTGTTTATCGTTTATCATTATTTATCGTTTTTTATTGTTTATCAAATATTATATGCTGACAATTTTAGTATCAACTTCTCAGTTTCTCGAGAAAATTTGAAAAATGTAAGATTTCTTAATTTCCTTGACTTTAACTAATTTTTATTCCTATTTATTAATATCTTAAATTTCAAAAAGACAATAATCTTCGAAGATGCTTATCATAATATAATTAAATATGTTCTAGGAACATATTTTATTGCATCGTTTCTATTAATAATTGCTCTTTTTTATGTATGTAGTAATAAAATATGTTAAAACGTTAAAAACATTCAAAATGTTTAGAAATCATAATATTAATTAGATTAAGAAAAATAAAAAATTCGAATCAATGTTTTTATAAAATAAATAATAAAAAATAGTCAGCTATATTTCATTATCTTTGTTTTTATTGAATAAGTAATTAAAGTTATAGTTTATAAGCAACGTGTATATTAATTCCGAAAATCTTTAAAATTTATTGTGTACAATAATTAAATTTACGCAGAGACTTCGAAAAATTAAACGAATTGCTGTTCTGAGAAAAATTTAACTTTAAGAATCAAAGATCTTGTTTTTCAATAAAGATTTCTTATGACCCAATAACAAATATGTTTTGAAAATAAGTGAAATAAATTTCTTAATTGTAAGTATGATTTATTACTTTTCAAGTATACACAACATGTGTGTATTCTTACTGAAGGACACAATTGTTTCAATTTTGTACAATACAAATACCATTCATAATTCTTTTATCTTTAATTATCTTAGAATATATATTACTTATTCGATTAAGTGGGATAGATTCATAAGGAATAGCAACATATGGAATATCTTATGAATATTTGGAATTTAATTTTTAACTAGCAATTTGTTTTGAACTGCATCAAAAATATACTTGAAAATGCGAAAGAAAAATTACTGAATTTCATGTATCATACCATTTTTTTAATCTTCAACAGCGTTTAAATTGTTCAATTTTCCTAATTTTTACATCTGAGAAATTTTATTCCTCTGCAATATATTGTCTCGACAATTGTGTCTTTCGTCTAGTTTGTGTGAAAAAAGGTTTTCATGAAAAAAGTTATTGTAAAATGAAAAACTAAGCGAAAACCAGAAAGGGTAACAGTTTTTTTTCTGTTTTATCGATATTAGAGAATATATAGAATTGATCAATATAGCAACGAGCAATTAGCACTGAAATGATTGATCATGTTGCCAAAAAAATATTGTCAAGTAATTTGGTTTCATATATGATTTAAATTCTGTCATGCAGTATGAAATTTTAAAACTTATATAATTGGGAATGTCATTACATCTGTGGAATTGAAACTTTATTGCTTGAAAAATTATTTGCTTTAATGATTGCACTAAACATAATTAAGTTTTAAACAATATATATATATATATATATATATATATATATATATATATATATATAATATATTATTTTTTTAAAATTTGTAAGTTAATAAACACCGTATTCTGTTTATTAAAAATGAATGTGTAAAATGAGTAAGAAAATGTGAAAAATTCTCACAATTTTAATGTTTATCTGCTAAATAATAAGATGTATAGTAGTTTTACTAATAATATCTGCCTAGTAATAAATTAATTTCATTACTTAGACGCCAGAATTTGCTAACATTTATCTTACCTAGAAAGTAAATTATAGGTAAAAATTCCAAACAATTTTTAGGTGAATATTTTAAAATTAAATTATTTTTATTTGATATTTAAAGATATTAAAATTATAAAAATTCAATAAAGCAATGAAAAATAGCAAATTTATTTAATTTGAATGTAATGATATTTAAAATATTATTAAAAAATACAATTATTTTATGTATATTTAAATTGATTTAATAAGAAAAATGCATACAGTTGTTTTTCTGATAATTATAGGAAAGTTGAGTGCATTGATAGATTTTTATTCAATATGTAAATCGTGCGTGAACTAATAGATGAATATTTATCTCAGAACTCTTTAGATTAACAGTTCTGAGTTTTAAGTAAATATGTTTGCAATTTAAAATTTTTAAGTACAGGTATTGATTCAAAATTAGTTTCTAATGAAAAAGTTACTTCTACTTTAGCTATTGAATTGCATTCTAAATTGTAGACTATATTAAATAGTGGTAGACATTCAATAACTTATAATCAAATCTTACACAGATGACGAAGCATTTACATAATTTACTTAAATCTAATCAAAAATCTACTGCATGAGAAAATTGTAAGCGAGATCTAGAAGAAAATAATCTAAAAATAAGGAACATTTTACTATAGCATTTGTGATTAAAACAGGTTGAATGTAAAAATGGAATCAAATGCACATCACCGAATTTCAAGGAGTTTTCACAATGAGATTTATTTGCAATTATTTTAAAGTCATTGTAATAAAGTTATTATAAGACAAGCATTACGATAGCCATTTTCTAATGGTTCTGCTTAAGAAATAGGCAAATAGATTTTACAAAAAGTAAAGAACAAATCAGAATATTGCTTGCTGTAACGATTTGGTTTCAACAATTAAAAATGAATGTTCAATCATTCATTTATATATATAAGTATATATATATTTCATAATTTGTATAATTATAACTAATTAATCTTTACTGATTATAAGATAATATTAATATGTTATAATTAATATCAGAAATTATATATATAATAAAAGTTTATTTATTCAAAAATATAAATTAAATTGTGAAGTGTCATGTTCATTAATAATAGCAGAAAAATATTAACTTTTCTCATAAAGACTTTTTAGTTTTAATGCAATAAATTATTTTGAAATAAATGATATATATATGGCAATCTACCTCATAATAAAAATTTTTATTAAAATAAATTATCAAATCCATAGCTGGAAAACTTGTCAAGTGGTCAGTGTGTCTGAGTACGAATCCCGGTCAGGTTTGGGAGGTCCTGGGTTTGAATCCCGGTTCAGGCATGGATGTACTTTCTCTCTCTATCTATCCTGTCTTTGTCCTTTCTTGAGTGAAGGATGTGTGAATGGTTGCCTACCCTATAAACGGGTCCCTTAGGCATGTGTGTATACTGAAGAAATCGGACTCCACACCAAATACGACTCAGTTGGAAAAGTGGAGCAGCGCACCTCAGTTTGCCCGCCTAAGTAGTATACGAGAGCTACAACAACAAATCCATATGATATTTATCTATTTTTGTACTTTTCTAATAAATGGGAGCATTTTTTTTACTTATGATAATCTCCTAAATGGTAAATATAAGTCAATTTATTTAGGAATGAACTACGAAAATGCTCAACACTTTTAAATTTACATTCAATTTTGATTGTTCACAATCGACTGCAAAGAAGGAACCTTACTCTGTAACTCATTTCAATCCAAGTGAAAATAGACATGAAAACACGTGGGATAAGTAAATTGATTTAGCATCTTGCAAATTTCGAAAGCTTTCTTCAACAATTCATGCACCGAAAATTCCCTCGGTGTCCTTTGGTATAAAACTTTACGCCTCGTCAACACATTGGCTCAGCTACTCTAAGCCAATTTAGCGTTTATTATCTCTCAAGACCAAGCACGATTTTAATCAACAAAGCATGATTTTGAATTATTCCTGAACTTTGAGATCTCGTGATCAACACAGGGATTAACACTCCCTTTGATTTAATAAGTGAACAAGGGGCTAGGGAATCAATTTTATCTTTCGTGATATACTTGAGCAAGAAATTCTGTGAAGAAATAAAATATTAATCATTAATTACTTAATTATATAAATAAAAAAATTTGGCTTAGATATGTATTGCATATAAAGCGTTCATTTTTATTGTCAAAAATTTTACGGAGGTAATTTTGAAATTGCTACAAGATAAAAAATAATTAAGAAATAAGAATCATAAATAATAGAAATTAGTATTCCATAACTAATATAAAAACTTAGAAAAGTATAAAGCATAAAAATAATTAACATTTTATCAACGTATAAACTTTTCTGAATACCGCAATAAATATTATTACTTTTATGCTTATTTCTATGCAAATAAGTTAGAAATAAATATTCTTAAAAGGACTGTATTATCTATGAATTTTCGCACCAAATTATCTGTATCAAACTTGAGGAACATCCCATACAATTACGTTAATTCTAAAAACGTTTACTGAAATTAATAGTTTTTATATATGCATACAACTTTTAAATCATATTATCTATTAATTGATTATAAAATATTGTGTTGTACAATTCTACAGAATAATTAAAGATTTTTACCTTCAGGAAAGGAAAAAAAATTTTTATCACTTCAAAAATTTATGTTGTGTTGACTGTCAGAGAAATTATGTCAGAGGAATTATTTATATTAAATAAATTGATGAGTAAAAATATTTAGTAAATTAAAATATCCCTTATTCAAATTTTAATGTTAAATAATATACTGTAATTAAGAAATTGAATCTGAACTTAGATTGTACAGAGATAACTTATAGAAGTAATAAAATATTGAATGCTTGAACAAAGAAAATGTATAAAACATTTTTGAGCAGACAAGAAATTCATTAATTCACTCATTAATTAGACTTAAATATCAAATTCATTAAAATATATGAGTAGTTTTTGTTTACTTCAGTCATTATTTAAATTTACTGAATTAAGATACAAGATTTGCTATGCAATATTTCACATGAAGCACAATTTTCGAAACCATATGAAATTTTAGGCAAATTCAAAATTGTCCTCTCTAGCTCCAATTTGCAGCAATCTGTAGCTGATTTTACAAGGATTTAAGGAATTAAGAAACTCATTTATAAGATAAGGTGAAAACATAGATTTATAGTCTTACAAATTTCCACTTCAGGAAGAAAACGCGCTTACTTCTTTTCTTTATTAATTTAATAAAATAACCAAAACTTCATAGAGGCCATACATATTTGTTGAATAAGGTACAGGGATTTTCATTTCAATGTTCCATTGTTCAAGAAAATCAAAAGATTATCAAGCTGAATTAATAAATGCATGATCGTAATGGTTCAATTTTCATCTAACAATTGCTTTTACTGAATCATTAGTAAAGTGAAGTGATAATCACTGAAAAAAGTTCTATATTACAGACACTTTACCTGGGAATATATTTAGCAGTAGGCTTTTATGTGTATTTAATTCTAAAAATGTAATGAAGGATACGATGATAACTTTCTTTTGTATCATTTGTAAAGTAAAGTGATAAACACTGAGATAAATGTTCTATATTGTAAATACTTTATCTGGGAAAACATTCAGCAGTAGGCTGCTCTGAGTATTTTAGTTGTAAAAATTTATTGCAATGAAAAATCCAATGATAAGTTTCTTCTATATTTTTTATGTTAGATGAAGTGATTATCAATGAGGAAAATGTTCTATATTGCAGACACTTGATCTGGGAATATATTTAGCAGTAGTTTCTCTTATGTGCATTTTAATTGTAAAAATGTTTTGCAACGAAGGATCCAATGATAAATTTCTTCTGTATCATTTATGTTAATCGAAGTGATTATCAATGAGCAAAATGTTCTATATTGCAGACACTGTCGTAGCTTAAAATGACAAAACCAAACCCTGAGAGAAAATAGATATGTATATTTTATTGCACTTTAAATTTAGAAGTTTCCTCTTTTCCTTTCAAACTAAGCTGTAATAATATAAAGGAAAGGATGTTATAAAAATTGGCACACTGAGGCAAGTGCAATAAGGGAATAAATTCTTCCTTTCGGAATGGATGAATAATCTTGAGAAAATTGAAAGGAAAGTTTATGTTTTATGATATGTTTTATTTATAAAACATATCATAAACATATGTAAACCAGTTGGGATTGGGGGGGGGAGATTTCTGACCTATCCCATGGAAATGTAAGAAGTAGTATGGAACTTTGAAAAACCGATGGTGTAAAGAAGAGGAGATAAGACGAGAATTAAAAACAGCATTTAAAAGGGTGAAGACACACACAGAGAAGCCACACATAGAAAAGGAATCCACAATTGAGGACAGGATCCTCATTGAGTATAATAAGAAGCTGAAACGATGTTGTAAACGGAGTATATAACTGCCCCGTCCAGTAGGAGCCCTGCCTTGACTGTCCTGAATGGAACTGCAGATGTCCGACAAATAGACACGTATAACTAGAGATGACAAAGTCTGAGGAGAGATAGCAGAGAAAATGGGAAAAGCTCATAAGGAATGAGTAAGCCAAGTGAGATCTCCTGATCCTGTAATACCATTGAGGAGATACCACACTGCTACTTCTAAAAGGGATGAGTCTGATCTCTTGTACCTTGTCCGGCTGGTCAAACTCAGTTATGATTGATTATTGTGTAAATATCATAAAAAATAATAATGTTAGAATTTTCTCAATTATTTAATCAAGAATGTTTTAAGTATAAATGTAAATTCCTCTTGAAATTAAGTTACTAAAATAAATTGCTAAGTTTTATTGTATTTTTGTTTTGAATTTATATTTGTCATTCAATTATTTACATAACGAATCTGGGTCTCCTGGGAAATTTTTTAAAATTTCCAAATATCACTAAAACAGATTCTGAGAACATAATTGGCAGTAGGTTTTTATGCGTATTTTAATCTATAAGTTTATTGTAATGAAGGGTCCAGTGATAAGTTTCTTCTGTATCATTTGCTTAGTGAAGTAATTATCAATGTGCAAAATGTTCTATATTGTGGAATATATCTTTAATTTGGAATGTATCTAACAGTAGTTTTTATGAGTATATTTAATTCTAAAAAGAGAATTTCATTCCCTATGAAATTCGAATTGAATGCAATTACATGATAAAAACTTCCATTTCCATGTGATAATGGTAAACATTGAATGAGGTCTTTTTAATTCAATCTGTCTTTAAAACCATAAAAACTCGAATCATATAGTCATTTCTTGTCCTTCTTTACTTCTATATACCTGATGAATGAAGCTTCACGTTTAAGTGTATTTTAAATGTTCGTATTATATTTGTTGCAAAAATAAAGGCGTTAATTCAATAAACTGCGTTAAAATAAAAGAGTAGATTATGTTATTTCTAACTTGTTCCTAAGTTTATCATATAAGCATTTGTTTTGATATTATTTTTTATTTGATTCATGAAATTCAAAACTATTATATGAATTAGGCATTGCTATATATTCACAAAAATCTTATTAAATCATTTTAGAATAAATTTCATTTGACAGTTCTTGAAAGATTCTGGTTCCAGATTAACTAAAATTCACCTCATTATTTGGAAACTGCAAATGAAATAACCCAAAAACATCTCAGTTAGAAGATTTAAAAGTTATTCGAAAAACAATTGCGTAACTAAAAATATAAATAAAAAAACGTTGTTGAGAAATGTCATAAGTTAATGCACAAAGGTTAGTATTATAAAAGACTGCAAAGTGAAGCAATTTTAAACCATTACAAGAATTTATGTTCTTAATTAAAGTGAAATAATAAACTACTTGTTTTAAAGGCAACTGTTATCAGAAACCAATTCAGAATGTGATAAGATTAATTATTTGAAGCTACCAAATGCAATTAGTAACCAGAATGTAAGATTAAAATTCAATTTCTGATCTAATTATAATTTGAATGCTCAAAAAACGTTTACTGTTTGACGAAAGATGAAAAATTTGAATTCTTATTACTTAGGGAAGTATATATATATTTAAACAATTTGATATATTATTATTTTGCTCTGATAGCATCCAATATATCAAAAAATGAATTTCAATAAGCAATTTTTAATATAGATATAAGACTATAAATAAAATACTCTAATGAATTAAATCACGCAATCACAAAGAAAATGGTCTACGAATACAAATAAAAAAGAAACTATTTCATATAATTACATAAAATATGTTTACCTAATGAAGCACAACACATATACTAAATTACAACATAACGAGAGTTATAAAAATGTTTATTATTTTTAGCCAAATTGGTGCAATTTTCTTAGAAACAATAACATTTGCAAAGCTTCTCCAATTAACACAAGCATTTCCATATTGAAAATGCAGACCTAATGATTCATTCTGAAGACAACTTTTTCGAAAACAATCTTTTGTATCGGCTTTCCTTCTTCGAAAAACGTTCTTTCATTGCTATAGGAATATTAAAAATCTTACAAATCTCTTTGCACCTTAGAAAAGGAGTTTTATTCTAATTAATTCTATTATCAAATTTTTATTTATCACGTTCTGTTTATCAAAATGACTTCTTCAGAAATTATGTCTGTGTAGTCGTATACACATAATAATAATGTGACAATAATAACAGTAATAAATAATAACAACAGTACATAGTAATAATTAAATTAATAAAATAAATATAGTATATACAATAATAATATAAATGAAAATTCTCTGGATAGTAATGAATAAAATGAGAGCCGAGATCGTGTAGCCCTCTTTTGTCATGACTGTTAACGATCTGTTACGATCTATTACGAATGACTCTTAACTTGAACGAGTGTTAACGATCAGGCAGTCGTAAACATATCCCGACTGCCTATATCGCCTTCGGATCTATGATCATCCTGATTGACGAGTATATAGTTCTAAAGAATCCATGAATCGTATCCATCTCCATCGCTGTAGCTCACTCCATGGACTTGACTCCGAGAATTCTAAATATTGTCCGAGAGAACTTCTAGGAAAATGTCATTTTGCGTTTCTTTTTGATGTTTATGTCTTTTATTCTTCTTAGTTTTGTTTGTTTGCTTTCTTCATCATTGGAAATAAAAAATATTCATTGTCAGCAAAGTAACTCCATTTCAAAATGTTAGATGACAAACTGACATTAAATGTATAATTCTTACAACAATATTTTGTGATTTTTCTGATATCTCTTACTGGGTTGTCTTTTCGAAAAGAAAGAAAACCTTTTAAGTAGAAAGAAAAAAAAAAGAGTTTGTGAATAATATACTTACATCATGAAGTATATTTTTGCCTGAGGCTTTTCCCTCATTCATATGACAAGAAAAGAAATAAAGGGTTATATTCGCATGTTCTGAAAAAAATTGCAAAAGATTATTTGTAAAATATTTTTCAGACTTTTTCTGTGAAGAGTTTAAAAGGACATATCTCCATGAAGAAGCGTAACATTTACATTTGCTTTCTTCTTTTTTGAATATAAAAAATAATTTGTAGAGCTCGTTTTAGCAAAAATCGGGAAAAAAATAATATAGCTTTGTCTTCTGTAAATTTCATGTATCGTTTATTTTGCTTTCATAATTGTTACGGACAACAAAAAAGGTTTTTGTTTTTTATCTTACGTATATACACTTTGAATACTTTTCTAAACAGTGTTAGGCATTTTATAGAGAAGAATGTTATAAAATGTTTTATCTAATAACAATGGAAAACAAGTTTATTCAAAAAATGGAACTTCATCACATAAGAGAATCAGTTTGGCTGTATTTGAAATATAGCATAAGCTATTTCTTTATTATTGATTTGATATAAATAATGTATGAACTTTTATCATTTCGTAAGAAAAAAAACGGATATAGGCTTCGGGAAATAGATTTCAACGGTTAAAGATGTTATAGAAACAATATTAAAAAAATCAAATATAGAATCTCAAATCTTAGAATTTAATATATTCAAAAGATTAGTAAAAATTTAACTATTTAAATAATAATTTAAAAAATGATAAATAGAAACAAAATATTTCGCAAAGTAAAAAAGTATTTTAAGATTTTTTAAACATAGTATGAAAACGTAACAATGACTTAAATATTTGATAACTTATTTTTTTGGATTAATGAGAATTGACATAAACTGTTTGAAGTATCCGCAAGAGAGTTGAGTGATATTTTATTAAAATGAACTTGCTTCATTTAATCCAATAAATTCAGTTTATAATTTTGAAAGAAACTAAATTTTCTTCTGGTTAATAAATCTTAACTAAACCTTATAGAAATAAGATAAATATTGCGGATTCTTACAGTAGTTTTCCACAGACTAAAAAATAGAAGGAAACATTCTTCAAAGAATTCTTAAAATTAGAAACTCTAAGCAGTTTTCCATTCTTGCTTCCGATAAAAAATAATAAAAATGTCTAGACATCGGTTTCTCAAACGTGAAACTATGATGATGAGCACGTATTAATAATAGCAAATAAAAGGGTTTATTGAAAATGAAATCAATTTTCTAATTATTTGTTTTTACCTTATTCATATTTATGTATTTTATGATACCTGTATTTCCTAATATATTCAGTTTGAATAAAAAAATACTTTCCAAATATCAGTTATAAATCTTGAATGAAAGAACATTGATTAGAAATATACAAGTATTTTTCAGTGCTTACGAATTTAATTAAAGACAGTTTTTTTTTTTTTATCATTATTGATATCGTGTGTGTATTTGTTATAAAAATTATAAATATACAAATTATAAATTTTTATTATTATTAATATATAGATTACATAAATAAATTTTTGAAAAATGATTATTTCTTCTAAATTTGTAGTTTGAATATATTTTGAAATTTCTATCGCTTACACAAAATATTTACTGATTCAGTTTTCTAAGATCAGATCAGAACTAGAGTGCGTATAAATATAAAAAAATAATTTTTATTTATTGTTCTAAAATAAAGCTGATATATTATGCTAAAACACGGATATATAACCTTCCTTAATAGTTAGGAGTCATAATACCGAAAAACTGTTCATTATAAATTTTACCATTACGCCAACCGATGGCTGAGTGGTTAGCTTTCCTGACTCCTGAGCTGTGGATTCCGAGTTGGAATTCCGGTTCGGGGATGGATATTACTTTCTTTCTCTGTTCTCTTCGTTTCTCTGTCCTTTCTTTCGTAATGATGTATGAATGTGACCCACCTATGAACGAGTTTTTGGTGTCCTGGCGAGGACAACGCTACTCGCCTCTGTGACTTGGTTCACAAGTGCCCGTTGGATAACGACAAATGAGTAGCAGTTTCTGGCCTTTTTGTTTCACAGGGTTCATCACCCAAGTACCCGTCGTGGGTAAAAAAAAAATATCATTAATGAGAATTAATAAAAGAAATGAACGCCTTTTTGAATTTTTATTTATTGAGTTTTATTATCATTAATTCATACACAAATTACAGAATTTTCTATTGGAACTACAGAAAATAAACAATGCTGTTCACTCTGAAATGATATTTTGAGAATTATCAAAGTGTTGAAATTATTTTTATGTGCAATTTTTCAAATTTTATGGGAAAATTGCGTAATATTTTCATTATTATATTGTATAATTTTTACTACTTGTTCTAAAATTGGTATATTTTTTAACGGAATTAATACAAAGCGTAGTATTTAAATTATTATATAAAAAAATTTTTCAGAAGTGAATTATTACCTGAAGTTCAATTCAAATTCTAATGAAAGCGATTGTACAAAGATTTAAGTTTGAAAATTATTTGGAAATCAGTTGCATCATTGTTGCCATAATATTTAATTTGATAAAAGAGAATGATTATCATATTCGAATATAAGTACAATAATAAATTACACTCTGTTTTATCTATTTTAAATAATGTACATCATTTATAAATAACAATGTATATTTAATTCAAATTGTCTATAGGAATTAAAATGATATTGGTATATACAGTTCATTATAATTGATTACACACAAGACAGAATAAAGCTTAAGAAATATATAGCCTTATAGTCAACTTTAGTAAATCTTAAGTAATAAAGTTCATTACCCTTGAAAAGTGAATTTTTATAAAAATTATATTCATTAAAAAATACATTGAAATTACTCAGCCAAATTTTATAATAGCAAAAATCTAAAAGTAAGTCAAGCAAAAATGAAAATAAAAAAATATCATTTCTTATAAAATAAAAACTTTAGAGTTTAAAGAAAGTAATATGTTTATAAAACTAAAAATATTTTTGACTTCTTTATAAGACATATTATTTTCAAATGCTATTTTTTAAACAAATTATAATGATTAACAATGTTCTTTTACCACTTACACGCTAAGAGAAAAAGCTCATTATTAAAGTGATGTATAAATCACACACACACACACACAAATTCAAACACTTTCATTTTGGAATTACAGCAAATAATTAAGGAAACATTAATAAAGGTGTATTAATGAAAAATATATGTCATTATAAAATACCTTTTTTCAAAACTATACAACATATGTTTCATGTGCTTATAACAAGTATTTGTTTCTTGTGACAAACATCAATTAATTTGTGCTTGTAATAAACATTGTCTATAATTTTAGCTATGAAATCTGATATTTATGCCGTTAGAGTAGTGTCAGAAATTATTGCTTTGTAATTAAAGTTATAAATGTTGTTTTATTGATGTTGCATAAAAAGAAAAACATATATATATATATATATATATATATATATATATATATATATATATATATATATATATATATATATATATATATATATATATATATATATATATATATATATATATATATATATATATATATATATATATATATATATATATATATATATATATATATATATATAAATATATATATATATATATATATATATATATATATATATATATATATATATATATATATATATATATATATATATATATATATATAGTGATTATATAATACACATTACAACGGACCGCTCAAATTAATAGATTTTACTTATAATTATGATTAAAATTACACATAGTTCTTTAACAATAAATTAAAACTACATAATTTTATTTTAATTGTTGATCAGCAATGAGGGATTCCTGTCAATAAATAAATTTCTGTTTATTGCTTAAAAACATTAACCATGCCAAAATATTTCAAATTTTGACAGCATTTTACTTGATAACTATTATCTGTCTTCTATCAAAAAATATTCCTTTTTGTGTTCTGGTGCAATTGAACAGGAAACATGTATTTTTATATCATCAGATAAGGCGCAGAATAGTTAAATATTACCTATCTGCATTCATTCTATTTGATCAATACCAATGAAAAGAAATCATTGCTCTCTGTTTCTATGCAGACGTAAAAGAATTCATTTATAATAGAAATGCATCAAAAATTTAAAGTCCGTGGTTTGTAATAAATAAGGATAATTTTTTTTTTTTTACTGCAAAATATTTTCGATTGAAATTTTTTATTTTCTTGTGTATTATCTAGCATTAAGAAACAGAAGAAACAGAAAATATTGTGGTCACCAATTCAACATCTTTTTTTTTCTTCTGTTCTTTCCCAAAGACGCAAACCAATCCAACAAATCAAAAAGAAGTGTTGAGAAATAGATTTAAAACATATAAGAAAAAGTCTTCTTTCGTCAGATGTAGCAATTTTCATCGGGTATGAGAAACTTTTTTTTTTTTAAGTAGAAATAAAAAAACCAAAATGAGAAATGAAACTTCGATAAATTTAATATGTTCTGCTTGATGAACTTCAGAGAAAGGCCTGAAAATAAAATAAAAATAGAAAATTTTCTTATTGTGAAAAGGAAATATACAAGTTTATAACAAGTTATTACAAAAAATGATTTATCTGTTAGTTTCTGAAAAAAAATGTTTTTCTTTACTATATTTCTATGATATAGAGTTGCATAGTTTTAAAATCCTTTTTTGAGAGACTAAATCTCTAAAATCAACATTCTGTTTTATATTATTCCTATTCTCGTATGACGAGAATTAAATTACTGCGAGCACTTTTGCCTTTAACGAACATCACATCAACAGAAAAACATAAGATCCATGGAATTTTAACTCTTTTTACGATACAGAGTAATGTATATTACATGATATATTACTATGCATCGTAAATACATGATATATTACTATTACATACATTTCCTTATAAAGATATAAGAAAGTATTCATCGGCGCTATTTTTAACTATTTATTTAGTGTTCTACAGCTAGTATTTTAACGTAAGACATAACTTGATAAAGTAATCTTAAAATGAATTTCCATAACTAAAACTTCAGCTTTAAAGCCTGCTTTCAAACTCATGAAAATTGAATAGAAGATTAAAAATCTAATCAATCTATTTTTAAGGTTAACTTTTGATAACATTTCGTAATATTGCAAAAGAATTTTTTAAATTATTTTTCCATAAAGTGCGAGTTTTTATTTATTTATTTATTCACTCTTTTGCTTTATTAAAATGATACTTCAAAATTTTTATTGCAAGTAATAAAAATTATTGTACTGCTTTATGCTTATTCAGTGCTTATGTTATGTTTATAACATTTTTGCAACATAATTGAGATTATTTTATATTACTATTAATGTTTTAGTTTACTTTAAAAATTCCTTCAGTTAGACATTCATTCATTGAATTGTTAGATATACACTATTGAGTAAAATTATTAGCACAAAAATATGTTAATTTAACTTAAAAATTTAACTAAATGGATATATTTATCTTTAAGGAGTGTACGAGGGTTACTCTGAAATTTTTGAGATACGGGCAGACGAGAATTTACAAAATAAAAATAAGGGTTTAATTTTAAAATACAGAATATTTTTTAACATAGAAGATGATTTTTTATAAACTTACTTCAACTTGTTTATCATAGAATAAATTCTAAACAGAAAAGAATATGGAGTTGACTCGAGAACATTTTTGCACTATGATTTTCTACGATTTTAAAGCAGGATTAAATCAAGAAGAATGCGTTCAGCGGTTTGGTGATGAATCCCCAGATGGTGCTACTGTACTCAGATGGTTTAGAGAATTTAGAAGAAGTTGCAATTTTCTTCAGGATGAAGAACACTCAGGTAGGCCGCCGTCGGCCGTAATCCCGGATTATGTGTCTGCCATATGAAAAATGTTAATGAAGGATAATCGCTGTATCTATCAAATGATACAGAAGGGGATCGAGTTTGCGAGGCTTAGTGCCAGAAGCTGAGGCTTCTATAACTAATTTTCATACCTTGCAACTCGAAAGCATTGAACTCGAGTCTACCTTCCAACAGCCGCCACCTGCCTCGGTAGATGAGCCACAGAACCATACCTTGATGAGGCGAGAAGTCTCGCCGGCACCCACTCACTTATTCTGGCATACAATCTCGTAGAAGATTTGTTTATTAATTCCTTTACGAACCGTCAAATCCTATGCTATTCCTCTATATCCCAGCTCTCGACCGGACCATCGTCGGTGGCACGCTGGTATTCCATCATTGGAATGTCATCCGACGCAATGGACATTATCCTTTTCAAGATAGACCAGTTGCGCCGGTCCAGGATGGTCCTCAAGCTTTCGATCTAGTACACCAGCTTGCTCCTTTCTTCTGAGGTCCTGGTACAAGACAGCACGAAGTGGAGGCAATCCCCTACCACATTGCACGAGCGACATAACTCGCTAATCGGATACCCTCGTTTATGAAAGTATTCCGGTACACGTCCGTGTCCAGTCGTTATTTGGGCAACGATAGCATTACCGAAAACTCTTTTATCAGAGACAGTTTCAAAGAATTTGTAGGTCTGTCGACCCACTTCTTCACTCTCCCATCTCAGATGCCATACACGCAGTGCTTCCTTATGCAGCACCTTTGTCAGGTGCTACCTTGGACGTGACAGGTCCAGCGTTGGCTCTGGTAAATTCGCAGCCTCTTTGGCCAGTACATCGACTCTTTCGTTGCCGAAAGTTCCTACGTGTGCGCGCACGTAATGTAAGTGTACCTCTCTTCCACTAATGGCTTCCTGGTATGAGTCTTTAACCTTATCAACCAAGATGTTATGGCATTTGGATCGGCCAGGGAGTAAAGGGAAGACAACGAATCACTGTATAAATGGCAAGTGTTGTTGCGTGGGTGTACTTTGAGCCAATCGAGTGCCAGTCCCAGCGCCGATATTTCCGCCTGAAAGACAGAGTTCTCGTCACCGAGTCTAGCACCATGTGTTTCAATTTCTTGCCCAAAATACATGATGGTGAACCCTAAACCAATTTTACCATCAATGCCTGATCCATCAGTAAAGATCTTAAGACCCTTACCAGTAGGCTTTTCGCTGTCGAAAGGCACACTGCAACGCTCCGCTGGGTGTCATTTCAGAATGTCTACCCTCTGCTCAATATCGTCTGGCCGCAGATTTACCTCGTTGAAGATGTATGGCCTGCGCTCTACCAATACCATCAGCTTTGCATATTCTATGCCTGCTTTTATATCTATCGGTAGAACACCCGCCAGCACTTGTACAGCAGCCGTAGAAACAGTCCTGTAGCATCTTGTGAATGCCATGAGTGCCGGTCTTTGAACACTCTGTAGGTGGCCACAGAAGGTCTTGCATTCCAATCTGTGTCCCCATGCCCCTACACCAAAAAGAGCCATTCTTTTGGTTCCACTCCGATATAGGCGTTTGAGTAAATCAGGCTCGCGCCCGAAAAGGACCCTCGCCGTTCGTTGGAGTGCCATTGTTATAATCACAATATTTTGCCTCACCTCCTTAAGATGGGAGTTGAAGGTGAGTGCGCTATCGTACGTTACACAAAAGAATTTAAGCTCCAGCACAGACTTTATGGAGGTTCCGTCCCACCGGAACACGTGCGATCTCTTAAGTTTCCGCCTTCTGGTGACCATGAGGGCCACAATTTTGCTGGGATTGAATACCAGCTTATATATCTTTCCCCATTTGCTGAGTGCATTAAGGGCGACTTCCGCATAAGAAACTTATTATTGGATCCGCAGCAATCCACAAAATTATTCAGGAAGAATTACACATGAAAAAGTAATTTGCCGTTGAGTTCGCCATAATCTAACTGAGCACCAAACAGAGGAACGTGTCAGAATCAGTAAAAAACTCTTAAATTTCTAAATGATGGTGGCCACTGTATCATTTCTAAAATTGCAACAGGTGATGAAACGTAAATACCGTTTTTTGATGTTCCAATACGTCAAGAAAGCAAAGTATGGGTCTTTGGAGATGATCCCACGCCTACAATGGTGAAAAAACAACGCGCACTGAAAAAAGTAATGTATACCGTTTTCTTCAGAAGTACGGGATTGGTCAAAGCCATCAAGTTGGAAGGACAGAAGACAGTAACAGCCTACTGCTATACCACTAAATGCCTTCCAGAAATTCTACAAGAACTGAATGTTAGGGGACTAATGATTCACAATGACAATGCATCTTCACATACAGCCGGATGAACAGTTGAATTTCTTAAACAAAAACAAATTAAAGTGATCGAACATCCACCGTATTCACCTGATCTAGCTATGTGCGGCTTTTGGTTATTCTTTAATCTAAAAAAGAACTTACGTGGACGACGTTTTCATTCAGAATAAGTCATTGATGTGGCTATAAATGTCTTTTTCCATCTATTCCAAGAAATGAATGGCTTGAGGCATTTAATCTATGAAAAATTCGTCTACAAATGTGCATTGACGCTGGAGGAGACTACTTTGAACACAAATAAAATTTTGCAAGTATAACTTTAAACACTATGTTGTATCTCAAAAATTTCAGTGTGACCCTCGTATAACAATAACAATGTGATTATTTGCGAAGAATAATGAAAATGTGGTTCACACATTTCGTTCCAGTTTAATACTCATATTTATTTATTACAGGAATAAAAGTTAAAAAATTAAGCGATAAATATAATTTGAATCATGCCATGAAATAAAATTTTTTATTTTTGTAATCTTATTAAAACTTTATTTTAGAGTTTTTATTTGCAAGTAAGTAAAGTACTTGCTCTGCAATAAGCATTTTGATTTTTTTTTCTTTTTGCTTATGTTTACAATCTTTTTTGTAACAGCAGTGGAATTATTTGTCATCCCTCTTCGAATATACTATCTTTCAACAACTTCGAAGATACTTTTTATGCAAAAATTTTTCTTTGGCTAAAATGCAGAACTTTCCTTTTCAAAATAAGAATTTTTTTTCTATTTAATTATATTTTTTATTATTACTTCTCGCTATTTGGATGTAATGTGTTTGAATCCCGACCCAACCATCGTGTTTATTAAAGTTGGCTGGAGCGTGTTAAATAGATTGTGATCGCAATGTCTTTCATGTGAAATGATACCTCTAGTGGTGGCAACCAATTCAAGGTTCTTCTGCTTGGACCCTACCTTTAACTTAAGAAGACACGCTCTCTTTGGGTAAACGATGTCACACTTACTATGGGCAATACTATATAAGAAGTCAACAATTCTATCCCTAGTGGCGCTAACCAGGTAGAATGTCTGAAGTAGCAGGACACTAGAAATAAATAATAAATAACATTTTTTCTATATTAAATCTATCATCATGTTTTACATTTTATTGTATAAAAGGAATTTCAAAAATAAATAACTTATTCTTGTATTATAAAAAGAAAACGTTTCAAATATTTTTATAAATTTCATTTGTAAAATTTTAGTTCCGGCATATTTAGACAGTTCCACCAAATTTTATGAAAGAATGCAAATAGAACTTTTCGCAACACATTTCAATTTTCCCTTCTTTTATACTATAACCATTTTTCTGAAATATAAGACGGAAATGTTTAACTGAATATAAATTGAACAGATGAAGCATTGAAGAGTTAAATTAAAAATATTTTACAGCATCGAAATTTCGTTACATTTCGTTTATAATGTAATTTTTAATTTTTCAATTCTCCGTATTTTTCTTCTTTTAAGCGTTTCAAGATACGTGAACTTTCTGCAAAGTGCATTTTGCAGAAAGTTCACTTTGCAGAGTGCATTTTGCAAAGTGCATTTTGCAGAAAGTTCACTTACTTTAAGGCATTCTATTAGAAAATGTTGAAATTTATCTTTCTCAACATTTTCTAATAGAATGCCTTAAAATGTTGTAGGACTCCATAGAGGGAGTTGCTTGCCACACAACACACAAAGAGAAATTTTTTTAGTAAGAAGTTATGGATTTGACAAGAACAGATGAAGGATCATAACAAAATGTCAAAATGTTTTTTGGTCTTAAAGCTTTATTAAATAATCAATTTTATAAATACATGCTCTATAATTATGCTTTCTGGTTACATTTTTCTTGTTTTTATCCAGATGAATTATTAAGAGATAAGTTCTATATTTCATAAATTTTGCTAGACAACGATATAGAGTTTTATATAAAAAAATGAAAGAAAAACCTAAAGTATATATTTATTACATATAAATGGTAAAATCATCTAACTGAATACCAAAATTGCAGTAAACAAATTACAAAATTTCTTCAAATATACGTTATATTAGTTATTAATGCATCAACACTAAGACTACAGCTATTTATTGTTGCCATTCATCATAAAGTAAATACTAAGTACAAAAAGGGATTAAACTTTAAGCACATCTGTTCATTCTGATTTTGAGAGAAAATTCGTCTCATAAATTTCAAAGGTCACATTATTGACATTGGAAGTAGGAGACAACTTCTAATGCTCCAGATTCTAAAATTACCGGCCAATAAATTTCCTTCTTTCTCAGTTAAGCAGCAACGAAATTTATTTCATTTCTGACTTTCCATTTCGAATCGAACACAGGAGTAAAGAACATAATGAAGCCCTTGACAAATCTTCTTAGCCAATCACGCCAATAACTCACTGGGAAAAAACTGGATGTCAGCAGTTTCAGCTGAATGGAGAAATAATAAAATAGATCAAAATAAAATCACCCCAGCTCTAATGCAGTACTTGCCATTCTGATACTTTTTCACCGCGCTTTCAATCTTACAAGCCAGCCTCACCAATCAAGAGTGAAGGTTGGAGAAAAGGATTTTTAGTTAGACAGAGAAAGGAACACTTTATCAAACTTCACCGAATTGGCGTCCGCCAATCTTCGTCAGCTAAGTAGTAGTCTTTTTCTAACCAGATAAATAAAAAAAATGCAAAAAAAAAAAAAATTCGATTTGATCTATTCCAACGAAATTGAGTTAGTAACCAGCGTAAGAAGAAGAAAGAATAAAGAAGGAAAAGAAAATGACTACGTTGCTCTAAAATGTAAAGTGCTAAATCGAAGAACATGCTTTGACTGATAAGTTCTTTTCGTACAGTGCATTCGTCAATAGTTTACAGCGTTATATATTTATATATGTATATAAGTCTGAGTAAAACAAGTGAATGCATCTAACAATTTAGCCGACATTTTCAAAGATGCTTTTTTAAAATATTTATGAAAAGGAAGCTGAGCTTTTAGAAAGATAAATAGATACGTAAAGTTATGATGAATTTCATTTTACAGAATTCACACACACAAAGAGACAAAAATGAAATATGTCATTTAAAATATTTTACACTCATAACTTAAAAGAAATTGGTGTTGAAGATTTATTTGTTTTTGGTGCGTCTCGTTTCCTTAAAATCGATATCCCAAATACTAGGTGTTTTCGCTATTTGATTATTTTAATAAAATTTAAAAAAAGACTACACTTAAAAAGTGTAGTTTTTATCAAAATTAAATTTTTAATTTAACATTTATTGGACCTAGTTAAATATACTTATCTTACAAAAAACAAAAAAAAATCTGATTTTTTAATTGTTAACTTGAACATTTTTAGTTGAATATTTTGAATAAAAAAATATTTTACATAATTTTTCATAGCTTCTGAATAAAATGAAATTTTCACTTATGATGTTGAATACGAAATTGTTGTTATTAGACAGAATTTCATATACATTCATTTAGATGAAATAAAAATTGCATAAATATAGACATGTTACGAGTTTATTCTTATTTCTAAGTCTCCATTTAAAAAAAAAGTAATTTTAAGAAATTTAACAATTCCTCATTTTTTATCATTTTAAAATCAATTAAGTGCCTTCTCTCATTGGTTGCATAAAATTAACTAAAATAATCGAAAAGCTAAAAATTTAAGAAAGTGTGTTTTTAAGATTTCATTCAAAGAATTACAGACAAACTCTATTTTTCAAACACAGATATGGAAATGTGATGTAGATTTTTTTATTTTTATTATTTATTTATTTTTTTATTTTCAGCATTAAGAAAGTTATGCATCTATTTAATTGCATGACCCACTTCCTTTTTAAGAAACCATTAATAAGTCTAGTAGTATTTATTTTTACTGAATTTTTTAGTTTTTATTGTTTTAATTCTAATTTTTATGTGATTTAAATTTTTAAAACGTATGAATTCCTTCAATTGTTTCACTAACTTGATTCTGCCGTCTTGCGCAATACTATAAGATAAAAATAAAACGATTCAAGTGGCTACATAAATTTCAGTTCTTCAGAGAGAGAGAAAAAGAGAGAGAGCATTTTATTTTGCAATCAATAAGTTAATTAACTTTGATGGCTCCAGCTCAATATCCTTATGAAGCAATTGACTGCTCTTTCACCTTTTTTGAGCGGCCACATGAGGTCTCTTTCGTTTCAACAGGACCAGAAAGTCTTTCTGGAGTGTCACTGGTGCAAGGCTGATCAGACCTCCCCGAGACATAGCCTTGACTGTCTGAGTCTTACTGTGAACGAAATTTTGGAGAATCCAATTTTATGTTTAGAATTTTTAATGATTTTTGGTTTTATGGAGATGTTTTATCTTAACTACACCAACTGGGATTAGAAATAACAACTATAAGTTAATTCTACCTTTAAGTCGATATTATGACAAATCTAAACGATAAAACTACTTAGAGTAAACTTTTTACCTTCCAAGTAATTCTGAAACCTGTTTAGAATTACCTTATGTTTAGAATTTTTAATGATTTTTGGTTTTATGGAGATGTTTTATCTTAACTACACGAACTGGGATTAGAAATAACAACTATAAGTTAATTCTACCTTTAAGTCGATATTATGACAAATCAAAACGATAAAACTACTTAGAGTAAACTTTTTACCTTCCAAGTAATTCTGAAACCTGTTTAGAATTACCTTATGTTTAGAATTTTTAATGATTTTTGGTTTTATGGAGATGTTTTATCTTAACTACACGAACTGGGATTAGAAATAACAACTATAAGTTAATTCTACCTTTAAGTCGATATTATGACAAATCAAAACGATAAAACTACTTAGAGTAAACTTATTACCTTCCAAATAATTCTGAAACCTGTATTAAAACGCAGACAAGGGAAATAATTTACTTTTAGTAATCAATTCAATCACAAGGGTTTTTATATAAAGACGACATTCATCTTGCATGTGAACTTAAATTTTAAATAGTTATATCTCTTTCGTGAATTAACTAAGCTATTTTTTAGATAAGATGATAAAGTTCAATCATGTTCAATAATAGGATGCATAATAAAAGTATAGATGATATACATATATTTCATACTAATTATTTTTCTGGGTGTATTATATGGCTTAGAAAAACACTATCCTTATTGTAGTTTTGTTAATATCCTTATAGTAGTTTTGCACTTTTCACAGGGAGGCATAAAGTTTAGTTCTATTCATTGGTGTGAATACATTCTTTCTACATGCTTATTTCCAAAAGCGGGTCTTTGGAAAATTTCCTCTGTTCATCAAGTGTATATCATGAATACGTGCTATTTATCTAGTGTTTACAAGATGATAAAGTCATATTTAAAACTAGAAAGTATAGTCAAAGTATTGGGGATATACGTTTGCAAATGTACTTTATACTCGTATTTTTCTGAGTGTTACAAAACAGTTATGTCTAAGCGAGCTTGATTGTCCAAGTATCATAAGTACATTGTTATACTTATGATACTTGGACAATCAAGCTCGCAAGCTGACAGCTATGGGAAATTAAGTCAAAAGGGTACGTCTTTCGTTTAACTAAAGCACCACGAAAGTGAAACTACGTATTTGCGCTTAGATTCCTCCGATTGATGGCGCCACCAGAGGATCCACCACTTTAATTTTGATTTCAAGGGGGAGGAAATTTTAATCCAAACCATTACAAACCAGGGTAACTGCTCAAAGACTGACCACAGGACTTTAGATTCCACAGATTTAACGAGCATTTACATCATATGTATTCGGTGGGTCTTTAGCGGCATTTGGAATCAAACCCAACCCTTCCGGATGGAAGGTCGATGCCCTCACCACTAGGCTATCAGGACCTCGAACTTAATTATGCATTCTATATGAATATTTATAAAAATAGCTGCTTCGGAGTTTTCCGGTGTTCATCAAGAGTATATCATGAAAAGGTGTTATTCACATCAAATGTATACTAGATGATAAAGTCGAAACATATTTAGAATTAGAATGCTTAGTAAAAGTTTTGGGGATATACGTTTACAAATAAACTTTAAACTCATATTTTTCTCAGTAACAAAAGAATTATGTGTAAAACTACTCAGCAACTTCCATTTTTTCACTAAATTTATCAACGAATATAAGAAATAAAATTAGACAAAAATTATTTTTATTCCACTTGGTTTAGAAGGACTCAATGTGGCCTTATCGTATTTTTCCCATTTCACGTTTGGACTCGTTTGTTTTTCTTACATTCACATTTATAGATGCGGGTGCTTGAGATTTTTACGATGTTCATAAAGTTTATGTTATGAATACGATCCATTATTTAAGAAGATTTCTCTTAAAAGGCATTAATACCAGGTAATATTACAAAAAAATCTTGCAAAATCTTCTTATTATAAGTAATGCCATCCAACCAAATTATCGAAAGAAATTATCTAATGAATTATGCCAAGATATGGACATGCAAGTATTGTTTATATATGAATAGTATAATAAATGAATTGAGATTTGATTTTAATTTCAAAAAAGAAAACAGAAAAAAAGCAGGATTTAAGAACATAATTTTAAATTTTTTGTATCATTTAATAAAAGTGAATTATTATGATATACTTCAAATGTTATAATTAAAACGTATGCATATTATTAAATCAATTTTATTTCAATATAATACACTCATCACAAAAACCCCGTAGGCTGCTTCGTTAAATCATAATATATGGTGGCTAGAATACCAATTCATTATTTGGACATTAAATATTAAATGAGGGAAAAAGTTTAATTTTAATAAAAGAATAAATTTTATATTCTTATCACCTGGAAGTATTTATTGATTTAAAAATCTTTACTTAAAAAAGTAGGAATCCTAGAATGTTAAATCATACTTTTTATCAATTTCTTGAAAATAAATTATTATTGACAAAAAATGAAACTAAAATATCCTCATCATACGCAGAAATGTAAAATATATATTAATTATATTTGGTACAAATAGGTATTTTCTCTTAATTAACTGAAATTGAAAATCATGACATATAATTACGGACAATTTTGTTTATTAATTCAGTTTTAAAAAAAGAAACTGCGAAATACAAAAAGAACCCTCATTTATTAACAAATGATTTTTGCTAAAACAATTATATATGTCTGAAGAAGTAAATTAAATAGGATTCTATCATTTCAGATAATTTCTTGTAATCTTAAGATAATTTTCTCCAAGTACTTTCTTGAGTATTAAAATTAGTTTGAAGGAGATTTACACCTAATTTGAAGTTTTAATACTATAGTTAAGATATAAGAGAGAAATGCTATTTGAAAAATTATTTGAAATAATATACCATTTCTTTATTGCATTAGTTTTATATTATATCATGTTCTCTGTCTCAAATAAAGAATAACTTTCATTTAGTTGAAATCAATATACATAAACTCTAACATTTTAAGAAGAAGCTAAAAAGTAAATTAGCGGTGCTATGATGAGACCAATGATTACTAATTACTTCCTATGATACCCCTCCACGATTACTAATTACTTTGAAGTTTCTGCATATGAGATCCACAATATTAAGTTTTAAAAATTCGTTAACTCAGTTTAATTTTTGAAATGAGACCATTGCTACTAGTTGCAACTGTAAAATAATTCAAACTTAAATTATAACATGTAATATTTTAAAGTTTTCCGCAGTTAAAAAACCAATTCTCTTAATAAATTTGGAAGAATTACTAATGACTTGAAGTCAAAGGAACAGTTTCAATAATGAGCTATTTGCAATAGGATCCAATAATTTGTCACTATTACAAGTAACGATGGAAACGAGAAGAAGAGACTATTTAAATATCAAATGCCTTAAAAAGCGAAGCAAATTCCTGCAATTTTCTTGAATATCCTTTTAACAGTAAAATTTCAAATGAATTATGGAAGTTTTGTTAGAAATAAACAGTGAGATTACCTTATTTGTTCATTCCACTTGTTTCATTCACGAGTATTACTGGTAAAGTAAAATATGCTTAAATATGTTTTTTAGATTTGCCAATTATTCGTAATATTTTAAATTTGTTTTAACTTTTATTGATATGAATGCTCGTAAGAATGCCAAGCGTCATAGATTAAATTAAATAATTTATCTTAGGTAATAAGAAGTATAGCTTTTCTCTTTAGATAATTGTAATGTAATTTATTTTTGCCATGGAATTT
Organism: Latrodectus elegans; assembly: GCA_030067965.1. Taxonomy (NCBI): domain Eukaryota; kingdom Metazoa; phylum Arthropoda; class Arachnida; order Araneae; family Theridiidae; genus Latrodectus; species Latrodectus elegans. Next base: position 69,051,529 of record CM057815.1, read on the forward strand.
TGATAGTCGAACTATAATAGGAATAGAAAATATGAATTAAGCTGAGGACTGAATAAATAATTATAAGTAATAGTAAATGTATTATGCCAAAGAAAGGATTTATCCTAAATCAAAAAATCAATTTTAGTCTTGCAGATGAGAAATCTTTCACAAGTCAACAGACAGCTGTTCTTTCAATTTCACGCCCTTTTCTAAATTGCTATTAGACATTTTATTTCTATCACGATTACATATTATGGTATCAGTTACTATAATATAACCAAATCATCATAAATATTATGGAATATAATATATAACTTATGAATTTCAGTATATTATTGAGTATTTTCATGCTTTATGTTAAGTAAATTTGTAACTCAACTTAAGTTTCAAAAATTAGAGTAAACTTTTTTAATTATTGCCTGCTTTTTATGAAAAAAAATTGACTATGATTAAAATTATTACTAGTAAAATATCGAGACAAAATTTATTAAAAATAACAGAATTTTTGGCGATAAAAGAGTAAACAAAATATCTGTGAAAGTAAAAGGTATTCAATTAGAACAAAATTTTCAAAAATTAAAAATGAGTATTTCGTTGATTTACTTTTCGCTCAAAACGTTTATAAGTAAATTATACTAAGATATTTAATATTGATACATTTATATTTTTGAGTTGTATCTTAAATAAAATTCTATAAAATAAAAAAGATTTTAAATTATATCTATACATAATTATAAATTCTGTTTTTAAAAGAAGACTAATAATAAATATTGTGTACATGGTAATGTTTGAAATTAATAAGTCAGACACTTCCGAAGCCTAAAGTCGTCAAAGTGCCTTAATATTCATTCCTTAAGAATTATTTGAAATGCGATAATTGGCAACGGCTTACTTTTGAAGCCTCGAGTTACAATAAACATCTTCAGCACTTTTACCAACATTATTTGTTGCGATCAGTTAACAGCTTTCTCTGTTTCTCGAGTCGATGAAAAATACTCAATAGTCTATAATTAGAATAAGAATCGGTATTTGGTTTCCTTTTGCTTAAGGGGTCTTTGAATGAGTCGTCTTAAAACGATGATAACGAATGGTAATTTCAAACTCAATTATACAATGAAAGAGAACTTAGGATAATTATTCTTGTAATGGAAGCTAGATGGCTCTTATAAATAATTTTTAGTGCATTTAAAGTGAAATATGATAAAATTATTTCTTTTCTACCTGATTTTAAGCAATTTTCATCCATCATGTCTTCTAATGATGAATTTGCTACTTACAATTAGTGAAAATTTTCTTTCTTTCCATCATTTAAGTAAACAGACATTTTTAAAGGAATTTTAAGAATATATTATTTTAGTTAAATAATTTTAAGAAGAAATAAAGTTTCAAACCCGTTAAGTTAATAAATGTTAATAAAAGTAAATGTAAAGATTTTTATATACATAAATGATATAATATATATTAAGTTTATTAAATGATTTTTAATCTATGTATTTCAGTAAAAGTGAATAATAAGGTCCTCGTGTGATATTTGGAGTTATTTTCCACCAAATTAGGAATAAATTACATATCGGAATTAATAAACAATAATAAATGGTTGTCATTATTAATCAGCAATAAAAAACGGTTGTATATTGATTCATTCATTATAGGAACTATGTAAGAAATAGGAGAAAATGCTGGTATTTTTAAATCGCTAGACATATATGAACAAAATAAACACTTAAGGATTAAAAATTTTCTTTAAGATATTAACAAACATAAATTAAAAAAGAATATGCCATAGAAAATAAATAATTTGAACTTTTAAAATATGATTATAAAGAAAAATACTTAAGATTTTTCAATATATTTTCTTGTTCAGAATTCTATTTGAAGACATAAATTTGAGAAATGAATAATAAATATAAAATAATGAACACTAATAATATAAAATAATGAAAATTAATCCTAGTAAAATTTTGCTTAATGCCTTAAAGTTAAAAATATTTTTAAGCAATGAAATATTTAATACAAATTTAAAAATATGTAAAAATATGGTTTTTTTCTTTCAAAATTTTCTCTCAAAAATATGAGTAAAACACACAATTGTATAAAACAAAAAAAAATGATAGAACTTCTGAAAATTTATCCCAAAATAAAATTAAGACAAAAATTTGAATACCTACATTAAGAATTTTCTACAAGAATATATTCATTTAACATACCCAGAGAGAAATAAAATTAAAAGGAAATAATAGGAGGTAATCCAAATTTCACTTTCTAACAATATAAAATTCTATCATAATAAAATTTTTTTCTCAGAGAAAGTAACTAAATATTTAATATAACTCCACCCTTGTTACAAATTATGAATGAATAAAAGTTTTAATTTTATTTTTCAATTTAATCCACATAAAAATAAACTTTAAGCAGTAATGTTATCAAAAATCACAAAATAAATTATCATACTTCAAAGACAAATTTCAAAGTGCAAATTGAACAAATCAGATTTGTAAATTTTGATCATTTAAAATTATTCATACTGCATCAGATAGTTAAATTCCTCTACCAACATTAACCTATATTTAGAAATTAACTGAATTTTTAGAAACGAAAACAATCACCAAATTACTTATTTTTTTTCCACTTGTGACGATTGTACGCTCTTTAGCCTTTATTTTTCAATTAAAGGACATAAAAATGACTGTCTTCAGCAACTTCCGTCAGTAAAAATCTATGCAATAAATAATAAACACAATAATAAAAGCATCTTTACCCTTAGATTGAAATATTGCACTGTACATATTTAAGATATATCGTTTAGAAGAGTATATCCATTTTTCTTGAGATTATGAAAATTGAATATTTTTTATTAAGTTTGTTTGAATAAAATAATAAGGAAAATTAATAAATTTAAAGTATCAGATTCTTCATTTAAAAGTTATTAATCATTACATAGTTACCATCTACATTCGACTGCTATCTCATTATAATATAGAATTCACGCAGATTATATTTTAATATCTTGTATCTAAAAAAATATTGAATCATATCTTGCAATAAATTCTTTTAAAACTGCATAAAAATTTCAATTAGCATATATTTCAAAAATCAATATATTGCGCTATATTTTCATACCGAGTTTAAGGTAAAATGATTTCTTTATCATCATCTTTTATGAACTATTCATTATAAACTATAGTTCAAAACAACTAAATGGAATGGAATTTTTATTTTAACAATAATATATTGAGTATTTATTTATCAATTTGTAAAAATGGAAAAATCTTAATTAAACTCAAAAATTAATGGCAATGAAATTTATAAAATACTTTGATGTAACTCGAGGCATTAGAATTAATAAATTGTTGCTAATAACTATCCTTTTAAATAACAGAGTGATGTATTTATTAATAAAATTTGTTTATTTTTATTTTAAATTATAATTAACTAGTTTTCGTTATTTGTCACTCAGTTGTAAAAATTTTTATATAACACACTTGACTAATGAATGTTTGAGATTTCCATAAATATAAACTGTATTAGCTACCTTATTTTCAGGTAAAGCTTATAATTATGTCACTATTTAAGTTAATAAATCATCTCATTAAAAAAAACTGTTTAGAAATTTACTCAAAATATCGCAAAATCTTTCTATTTGCACACATCAGTAGTGTTTCAAATAAGTATAGTTTGAAGACATAATATACTTAATTACGTAAAAAGTTTAGCTTAATTTATATTTAAGATATTTTTAACAGAATATTTATTGCTCATTTTTTATCCTATTATTTATTTTTAATACACTAATGTAATTCTAAATAGATATATTTTATAGTACTCAAACTTTGATATATTTTACTAACTATTATTTTCAACAAGAAATAACGTTTCTGATACAATTAAATTTTATGTATATTCTTCAATTAAATTATTTGCTATGTATTATTTTACTACATTTTTATACCCATAAATGTTTTTACCGAAAGTAATTTTGCATATCAATTGCTCTGTATTATTCTTGCTTAAATAAACATAAAAATACAGTATCCTTTAAAATTACATGCAGGAATTGTTTTAATAAAGATCTTAGATGTAAATTGAGTATAGTTTGGTATGCAATAAATCAAATTCAGAAAAACACTATTTTTTCCTAAAATCATGAACAAATCAAAATTTTCATATATTATAAATATATAAAAGTCAATTTAAACTATTTTTTTGTGCTCTTTGAAAATAATATGCGCGCGTGGAAAGTTTAACATATTTTTTAAAAGACAAAACGTGTAATTTAAATTAATCATTTCTCCATTTTTATGAATAACAAAACCAAATATTTTACTTTACAGAATCACTTTAAAAATGTATAACAGCAACTCAAGCAAAATAAGGCATTTAGTTAAACGACAAGTTATCTCTGATATATCTATAAAACTTTTAAAATATTCATTATTACATCATGTATTTATCTCTAGTAATGTTAATAAATAAAGAAAAAGAATAATTTCATTATTTGTTTAGCATGGTATAAAAGTCAATAAACACAAAATAGAAATAAAAATAGAAAAATTCTTCAATATACACAAAATAATAAAAAAAATATTAGTAGATGTTAAATTCATAATTTAAAATTAAATCTCAGGAGATATGAACAAGGAACTAAAAAATGTAATTCTTAAAAAGGTTAAATTTTGGTGTAGTTAAAATTATGTAATAATGTTAAAGATGAGGAATACAATAGAATATTAATTAGTATATGCTAAATATGTATATACTATATTTACAAAAATGAAATACAATGCATATTCCTAAATTCTGAACACTTTGACAGAATAAATCTGGAATTATTGAAAAATTAGTTTTCTTATAAATGTATCATGAAAGCATTTTTAAAATATCTTTGTTAATTTTTGCAATGTTAAAAGTAAAACTTTTTGGCAACCACATCAAATAAAAAAACTAAATTCAAATAATCAAATTCAAAATAAAAACTTTTAAATTGCATATTTCTAAAAGTATTGTAAAACGCGTAAACAGTTTATAATTAAATATCTAGCTTTTTAAAAAAGACATAGCCAATTACTTAATAAAAAATAATTTGTATATTTTGTTTATGCATAGACAAAGTTTTTTAAATGACTTCTCTTGAAAATACAATATAAACAATTTATTTCAACACATAACAGGATATTGTAAAGTTCAATATTTTCCTTACTTTTACAATGCCTTAGTTTTACAATTCTAATTTGCAATTTTAAATTTGTGGTTAGTGTATGAAATTTATTTTGTAATATTTGATTCCATTATACATCATTATACATTGGAATTGTGATAAAAAAATATGGGTAGTAATTTTATTTGATTATATTTTGCTAAATTTGCTCCTTTAAAAACATTGCTACATTTTTCAACATTTATGTATCAGCATGTTGACCATACCTATGAAAAAATATATGTCGTTTAAAATAATGTAATTTAGAATCATATGAATTGCAAATAAAGTTTTTATCAATTCGTTGAAACGAAAATATTAGTAAGCTGTCCGGCATTTCCTTCACATTTTGAAAAATATATATTAAAATTTGAAAAACTCTTTGCCATACTTTTATGAGGAAAAAAGAGCACAGGATAATATGTAAGTACCCATTTTACATGTTTGTTACCATTCAGAAAGAACCAATTTACACTGGTTCAGTGAAAAATAGGTACAAAAATGATTTATTCCTGATAATGTGTTACGAAAAATGATTTACTCCTAACGATTTAGCTTACATAAATGATTTACTCCTAATGATTTACCTTACAAAAATGATTTACTCCTAATGATTTATCTTACAAAAAGGATTTACTCCTAATGATTTACCTTACAGAAATGATTTACTCCTAATGATTTACCTAACAAAATGATTTACTCCTAATAACATCATATGTGTTACGGAGAATAAAATGGAATAATTTGATGTTTATTGATGAAATCTTTATGTAAATCCACAAAAAAGAAGTGACACTCTACTTTCTTGATTTTTATATAAAAATTGAAAGAAAGTTTTTCCTGAATTTTATTTTGACGTTTTTCGCAAAAATTGTTAAAAAGCATTTGAATTATAAATATTAACAAGATATATTTTATAAGCACTTTGTAAAAGACAAGCATTATTTCATATTGATTTTCTACAAGACAAAGCAACAATTCCTAAGGCAAACTTACTAAGGAATGATATTTTAGTGATAGAATTTCAATAATGAACTCTAAAATGGACTCAAAACTGTAATTCTTTTTTCTTGAAAAAAATAAAAACTTTTTTTTAAATAATAATTAAAGTGCGCCACACCGCAATATATTTGCTCTAAATATTAAAATTTACTATAAACTTTTATTATTAAATTAATTTAAATTAATATCTTTATATATATATATATATATATATATATATATATATATATATATATATATATATATATATATATATATATATATATATAAAGATATTAATTTAAATTAATTTAATAATAAAAGTTTGTTATATATATATATATATATATATCTCGCAAATTTACTAGGAATTATTAAATAAATTTCGCATTATTTGAAACTTTTCTTCAAATTTCTAATAAAATATGAATATAAATAACTGAATAATAGTGATTATAAACTTTTAAATTATTTATGCTATTTTACGTGTCTAAAATATTTTCATTATCCTTAAGTTAATAGAGTTAATTAAATTTTAAAATGTTCTAAAAGAAATTTACTTTAAACAATCACTATAAACGCCTATAATACTATTATTATGGAAAAGTAAATAATTATCTGCTAATTACATTTTACTAATTAATGCATTGAGAATAACTATATTACAGTATATCATCAGACAAAGATTAAAAATCTAACCGAAATTAATATAATAAACCTAAAAATTTAAAGTTAAATTAAATATAAATTAATTAAAGCAAAATGTTTCTTGAAATTGCAAACACTACAATTATTATTTAATAAACTACATACTTCTTATGATTATTTATTTCCAGTTCGGAAGTATATTTTGAAGCAGATTTCAAGTCAGAAAAGGGAAAAGCAAAGGAGGACATTTTTTTATGTTTGACAGTGTATAAGTACCATAGAATAATTTTTTTTCTGCATTTCAATTCTACCTAATTTTAATTTTAAAAAAAATGAAATGAGCAAGCACTTGAAATTTTTTGAATATCTCCAATAAACGAGATAAAAATAATTTACATTTTGATGGATCTCGAAAAATGAGGGCTTCAAAATATTGAGAATCGGAATGAATAATAAGCTTATAACAAACTCACAGAATCTTTGCATAAAGAGTATTTATTTTAAGAAAGAAAAGATTCTTGAATTTTCATTTAATTTATTTAAAAAAAGATACCTTCTTTAAAAGTAAAGAAATATATATACTTTAAGGGAAATTTTGCCTAGTGTTGTTTGTAAAAATCTAAGCTTTAAAAGATAATGGATAAATTATTCTAATTTTTGATTTTTTATAGTACTTATACTAAAGGCCATAATTATCGCAGGATTTTCATAGCATCTATCATACTGAGTGGATTTTTAACAAGCAATTTTGTTCCGATTTATTTGTATAAAAACAAACAACCTTGAAAAATCACAAACATTCCGTGCAGTAGATATCTGCTTGGAAACATAAATGCAGTTTAATTGTGCGCCTTGACCTTCCTTAGAAGTTGCTTCCATTCTGTTTTCCTCTTTGCCACGGAACTGCGGTTGCTAACTCTCCAGATCTCAAAGTTTTCCTCACATTTCCTCTCCAGATCTCAAAGTTTTCCTCACATTTCCTCTCCAGATCTCAAAGTTTTCCTCACATTTCCTCTCCAGATCTCAAAGTTTTCCTCACATTTCCTCTCCAGATCTCAAAGTTTTCCTCACATTTCCTCTCCAGATCTCAAAGTTTTCCTCACATTTCCTCTCCAGATCCCACAGTTTTCCTTTCCAGGTCTCACTTGTCCGACCACCTTAATCTGGGCCTTTTCTTAGATCTGTTCCTATTGATGAATGATTCCCATGCCATACGAGAAGATCATTGTTGTATCTTTGTTGAAACACACTCTCCACGTATGCAGCATCCATAATCTTTCTCAACACCTTTCTTTCAAAGATAGTGAACGGATTTTTCTGTAAATTTTTTCAAGTCTCAGTTTTTTTATCCTTCTATCAGTATAGATCTTGCTTTTCTCTAAAAAAATTTCAAAAGTTGGGGAAAATGTGATTCAGCGTAATGTTTCCTAATGATTGAACTTGGTCTTCAGAAAATCCCACAGCAGTTTTATCTTTATGAAGAAAATTCTCCTAAATACTGGAAAATATTGATCCATTGTTTTGGAGGAAATATAAACTTAAAATCCTCTGCTGGGAAAAATTTGTACGTAAAATCAAAGATGTATCATCCATTTTCAGTTGTTGAACAGTGATAAGAATCTAAGTTAGAAATACCTATTCAGAAAAAAATTCAATACTTGACACTAAGAGACACTGACTGGCGAAAACTAAGAAACCTTGATTTCATTGTGAGTTCAGTGAACGCTTGCCCCTTTGCTCCATGGCTTCGCGTCAATTTTTTAGCAATCCTTACCCATTATTTTTCTATCATTGAAGCTGTACAGCTTTCTGCGAGGATCAGAAGTTTTTAGGTTTACCAGCTGCTGTTACGAAAGGCTGATGACATTAGTCCAACTTTCCTTTCTGTGCGTTGAACTCTTGGGAAAACAGTAATATCTTTTTAAATAAACCCATTTCTTAAGTGTATGCTTAGATACTGGTTCCTTGCCGAACTGTGCTTATTTTCTTTCTTAAGAAACACTTGATAGACATAGTTTTGTATTATCATATTGTAAGGAGAAACACTAGGAAGATTTACAAGTATTCTTCTCGATCATAAACCCTAAAATATCCCTCATATTAAGGTTATTTTTATTTATTTAAATGAATTAATACGCCATTTAAATTTTTTTCTTACTTCTAACGGCAGAATAGGAACAATTGGAGCAAAAAACAAGATTAAAGAACAATAACACATGAAAACAAAAAGCTGTAATAGAGTTTATTAATCTAACACACACGTTTCTTGCGTATTAGAAATGTAATACGCATATCAACAGAGTGGATAAAATTCGGAGAGTCCATTACCTCTCTAGAGCTGTACAGTGTGTAATTTAGGAAAGAGAGAAAAATGTCTAAATCTTTACAGAGGATTTCTTAGGTAGTCGTGTCCGGTGACAAGGTGGAATTCGTAACATCACTCTATGCCTTTGGTTTTTATAGGAAATTGGGATAGAATTCGTTCTGGCATCTATATCATCATGTTACAGATGATAAATTCTTTCTGAGCTATTGCTTTGATAAATCTCTTAATAAGATTTTTAATAGTATCTAAATCGAATCTATTAAAAATCTTATTAAGAGATAAGATTTTTAATAGATTCGATTTACTTAGATTTTTAATATTTCGTTAGATACTGCACGAATCGCAGTATCTAACGGCATAGGCTGAAAAATATTATTCTTGATAAAACACCATTTTTAGCCATTAATTCTGGTCAATGATGACTATGAATGCCACAGTAGATAGAAACCCAATGCAGGATTATATTTTTCTCAAGTGATGCTTTTTTCTTAGTTAATTATGACAATCTAATTATGTCCCGTGTTGTAGGATTCTATCTAGAACGATAGTCATCATATCAGCTTGGGAATTACTTAGGATAACTTTTCTTGAGAATTTTCCAAGTGGCATGGCTGCTAGACCAAAGCTATGCGAATTGCAGCACTTTATTTTGAAATCAGTTATTCATAATGGGTCAAAACGACTTATTTCCCAACTTTCGGATTTAAATTTTGAAATCAGCATCTTACGATTTCTGAAGAGACAAATACTGATATATGAATCATCCCTACTGTCAAACTTTCTTATTAAAACTTCAAAGCAATTCAAAATTACTTGCAGCCAAATACTATGTCAATGTTACTAAAAATAGCTCAATCCCCTTTTATCATTAATCTACTAATGTTTTTACTATAAAAATGGAACAAGTGATACTTTATAGTAAAAAAATAATTGCATTATTTACATATTAAAATACATTTAAATCAGAAGTAAGTGACTGAAATTTGAGGCCTGTGTATCTTCCTTATAATTTAAGAGTATTCGATTTATATCAATATTTTTCCTGACAGAATGTTTATACGATTTTATATATTAATGTCAGCCCAGAGATTAGGTGGACAAGTACTATAAAAGGTCAAAATTCAATTGCATAAATTTTCCAGGATGAGCTCCGAATTGGACGATTCACAAAATCTTCTGGTGAAAATCATTGTCATCTGTTTCATGGCAATCTAAGCATCCAAAAACATGAGTACATAACAATATTAGCCATTTTTATCGGTTCAGCGAATCTCTTCAACATGGACTTCTGTCGTTATAATGAGATATGCACACTTTGATTACCAAGATATGTGTTGCATAATATGAAAGCGTCAAGAACAGAATTGCTGTTTTTGCGATATACACAACAAAAAGGAGACTTTCTATGTAAAGTTGCTACAGATAACGAGTCATAGATGTAACACTAGAATTGGAAATAACCCATCAGTCTGGAGTAACACTATATGCTCTTTCTTCTGTCATATAATAGTAATAATAATGAAAGTTGTCCCATCTGCTCGCATGCTGTTGTTGACCTTCTTCTAAAATTGGTATGGAATTATACAAACTGTTTCTATGAAACAGTTGGATAAGGAGCTTAAATTACTAAGGTAAAATCCTAAGTCGACTTTTAGTCAGATTGCAACCCACTTCAAAAGATAAGCAGAGATAGATAAAGATAAGCTCCAAGACGACTGTGTATGTTCTGATCTCCACACAAACCATAAAACACTCTGGAAATAATGCAGCATATAAGATTCAGAGACACTTTATCTCTTATCTTCTTGAAAATTTTACCCAGTTACTTTTGACTCTTCATCAAACTAACAAATCACCTTAAGGAGAAAACTGCGTGAAGGTGAAATCAGAAATTAGGCTATAATGTCATTTGCAGCCACTGTTATTCTTCACCGGTGATATTAAAAATAGTTTAACAATGATGCTATACTTTTGCCCATAATGATTTTAACTGTAAATGATACCACCATTTGTAGTTAAAATTAAAAGTTTTCTAAAAGAATACCCTCAACAATAGTAGTTGTCAAACACAAATTAAAAACATCATTTTTGGAGGCTATACTTTCTAAATCATAAAAGAGTATGATTCTTGTATGAGATACTTGTATTTTCGATTAGTATATAATCTAAATAGAAAAATAACAAACTGGTAAATATACATATCCATAATTCATGTTTTTATTATAATATGAAATTCTTCATCAATTCAGTGGTAATATAACTTCATGGGTATGAGAAATAAATTTAAATTTTATGAATTATGAAAATTATTTTTACTACTGACTCTTAGAGTTAATAATTCATTCCATAAAATGTTCCTTTAAATCCATATAGTAAACAGTATGATAAACTAGTGATATTATTTCTAATTCCTCTAATTAAATAAAAGGAAAATAAAATATAATAAACGTATCAAAAACTCTTCATTAATGGAAAAATTCAGAAGAATTTTATACATTTGTTTTAACTTATTTACTTTATTAACATTGTAAAATATTTAGATTCAGTTAAGTTATTGTAATATCTTTCTGCCTAACTTAACATTTAGTTTAAGGGGAAGTGACGATGTTGATACCTGAGATGACATCCATTATTCTCCCCCAATTTAAAGGAAAGAATTTTAACTTTTATAGGCGCAATCAACATTATAGTCTTCATCTACGTCAGACATCAAATTCACTATATATGAAAATGGTAGGCATAAATATGATGGCGCTTTTTCCACCAATAAACTGTACTCTTAAAAAATAGTTTCGATGTTGTTTAGTTTAGAAAAGTTATGTTTGGAAGAAACAATGACCAAACGTTTTAAATTATGAGAATTCACTTGTACCACGTAGTTTAAAGAGAGTGTGAATCTCTTAAATCATACTTATTTCCAGATTGAAATTATTTTTGTGAAACTCCTTGCATTCCATAATGAGCTTTCAGTGCCATTTTTAAAAAACTAATCAAATTATTTTGATGCATAAAAAATGAAATAAGTGTAAAGATGGCCTTTATTATGTATAAGTATGTCCTAGTTTTTCCAAAATAGAAAATTTTTATCATTTTTTCTTTGATTCTGTCAAATAATGTTAGCAAAGATGCAACAAAAGCACTATAACAAGCAGAAAGAGGAGTGTGATAAATACAAGCGCCGGAAAGTCCTTGAACATCACTGTTTGAAATGCACCAAAATGAATTTGTTTTTCTGATTCTTTTCAAAATGTTTTTGGTGATATAAAGCTAAGAGTTTGAAAAAATAAACACTATCCAATGTTTATAAAATTCCAATGCAAGGAAAATTTGCAATGAAAGCAAAGCACTTTTAAGTATTACAAAGAAAATGTACTTTAAAATTTTCCCAAGAAACAGGGAAAGAACTTTTATAAATATTCGTTATTGGAGACTTTGCGATATCTCTGCTCCTTCCTTACTTGTCCTGCTTCAGGTTTCGTGACGTAACACAAGACATCAGGAAGAGCAAATTAGTTTCTCATGCAGATCATTCCACAAGAAATAATTTCAGCTACAATTTATAATCGCTTGCAATATGCATTAACTTTACTAAACTTTATTTTGTCTTTTTTCCTAAGAACAAGTGGGAAATATAAGAGAAAAAAAATTTGAACTCTAAGAGATTACAAGCATTATTTAATATAGTTTTAAATTAATTAAATTACTGTGTGTAACCTAAAATACAACACTAAAAATAATAAGTAAAATATTAAAGGATTTGCTTTAGAAAAAGGATGATAGTAATGCATAAAATTGAAAATAGTAAAATATTCCACTAAAAAAAATTAATTATTGAATCATAATTATAATATACAACATTTGTTCACGAAAGTATAAAACGATAGATTTTTAATGATAATATGAGTAAACAGACAAAGCAATTTTAAATTGAGAATTTTTTTCCTTATAGATTATTATTCATTTGTGAAACTAATTGGTCAGTATAATATATATAAATCGGTACATTGATATTTTTGTATGCAGTATGAAATTTTACCTAAATCGAAGAAATGGATTATATAATTCTAATTAAATACAAACCATTTGATACACTTTCATTTAATCTTCTATTTTATTATGACCAATAGGCAGCTAAATAGTAAGCGCGGAACTATGGTGGAAAAGTTAATGAATTCGAATTCCTCTTCGGGTTCGAATTCCCCTTTAAACTATAGAATTTCAATACTACAATTCCTTGTATGCAAAAAATGACCGTTTAGTGATAAAGAAACCAAACCACAATTTTATCTACACAATTGAGAGTAAGTGGGAAAAAAACACTTAGTGTCAAAAACAAATTCCTTTTCTTACTTTATAACTCTCCATATACTATTTCCTAAGTAAAAAATTTAAATCAATTTAATTTATTCTAGATGGATTTCGACCGTAGTCTTATAGTCATTAAGTTGTGCAAAATGTGGATGAGAAATTAATATTCAATTAATTTCTTGATAATGTCTTAAAAAATAATGCAAGATATAATTATTATTTTAACCCTATATCAATAAATATTTTGTTATTAACGATATAGTTGATTATTTATTAGTAAATTGGTTCTCAAGTGATTTAATTTTGTGAGAAAATATTGATACAGCTTTCGAAATGAATTCTGTACTTTTAGTTTTTCCCATCATAAGTTGATTTGCTGTTCTTACAGTTTTCCTATTTTGGTCACAAGAAAAGCAGAGTTCCTTTGCTATTTTCTATAAAATTGACATGCTTTTCGATAATTGTTTTATAAAAAATTCATCTCTTATTTATCTAAATGATGAAATACTTCAACTGAAAAAATTTTAAGGTGATGGCATACTTGATTTTGAGAACTGTTCTTTTGGACATTTTTCTTTATCTTGTATTTACTTACATATAAAAAAAAGCTGAACTTTCCATTCATTTTCTTTCAAATTTTAGTCAAATTAAATTTTTAAAATTTCAAAAAATATTCTCAGTTATATGAATTTTAATAATGCATGTGAAAAATATTCTACATATTTAATATTTTACATCTTGTTAGATTAAGTAATCTCAGAATTACACTTTTTTCAATAAATCGTTTTTCTTTGTTACATGTTTTTCATTTTTATAGCTAATTTTTCTACATGTTATATTTTTCATTATTTTTTAAGAAATTTTCTTTTCAGAAAATAATCCTTTTTTCATTATTCTTTCTGTATAATCTTTATAATGCTCTAATTATTTTTATTTTTTCAATCAATGCAGACATCCTTTTTCAGATAAGAGTTCTATGATATCATCAAGAGGTCAGTTCTTGTTATCTTAGTTTATTTACACGATATCCTTAAATGAAAACTTATATTGATCTGGCTTAAAATTTTTCAGCTGAATAAAGTATTTCGATTAATTGTGAGAATTTTTCAGATATATTTAAAAAAAATGTAACCATAAATCAGTTATCTCCACCTGTGAAAGGAATTCTAGTCGTTTATTAAAATCTTTTAATCCCAGTTTTCTTAATAGAGTCCCAGATTCCTTCCCAATCGTTGGAAGTAAGAGAATTAAGTGGAGTCATATCTAATTTTTAGTTTTGCAAGAAAATAACCCTAAGGGATCAATTACTTTGGCAATCTGGCATTCCTTCAAGTTCCACAAATTTCTCATAGTACCAAGGGATTGATTGTTCCTAGAAAGAATGAGTAAAATACGTCGGTCTTCTTATTTTTGGTTGGCTCACCCAAAGTGTGAAAGTCATTCTTTCCCCCCCCCCATCTGAAATCTGCAGGTGGAGGAATTGAGTCAGTCTGTAACCCGTTGGTGATCCAATCTTCAACGATCACATAGGCTGAGTTTTTTTCTTAAAGGTTATCTGATGTGTGTGAAATACAAAGAAAAAGCAAGGTTTTACCCATATTTTTTAAGTGTACTTCTTTGACATCTATCACCATGTCAGAAATACCCTTTGGAAGTGCTTAACTTAATCAGATTATATTCCTGATACAATTATTCAAACCGTCAATTATGTTACTAATCAATATTAGGTGTTTAAATAAGAATACTAGAAAATGTGTTAAATAGCTAAAGACATTATCCAAACTGTAGACCTAATTGCATTGCTTTAATTAGGTATTCTGATTTCCTCAGTCCATGCCAGCAGATCTGTGTCATCTGTCAGAGGCCTGACGAAACGGCCATCCTGGACTGTGTCCTGGTTCGCTGCGCATCTGAGTCATTCTAGGGAATAATCCCGAGACTGGTCAAGGCCAAACTAAACTGAATTGCTACAGACAGCCTCGTTTAGTCCTAAATACCATTCTCGTTTCGGAAAAACCCTAATGGGTTATCCATCATAACCAATCCTTGTTCCAAAGTTATCTAAAAAACTTGCAAACTTCCTTTACCTATATTGTTCTATCGACTGGAGGCTGTTCACCTTGATGACCTACTGCTGATATGGCTACTATTCGGCATGGAAATCACATTCTCTTCTTCGGATTTGCAAGTTTTGAAAAAGGCGTACCGGACACCAAAAGACACTCAGTTCTTTTAAATGAAGGACATCCCTAAACAGTAATACTTGTCTGTTTATATCTGACATTTTCAGCGACTGATTTAACCTATTTATAAGAAGTTTCTATGAAGATCCAATCTATGTGATTGATATGCTCAGATTTGCTGGAGTCATGGACTTGATTTAGCATAGCTGACAAATGAGGAATGGTAATAATCACAACTGTGGTCTGGTAAATAAAAACGTGATAAAAAAAATTTCACCTTTACAAGGATCTATATGCATTATGAAGAGCTTCTTTTCTAAAATTAAGTTTTTTTTAATTAATAATAGCATCACCCAAAAATAAGTCCTTATCTTGAAAAAGCGAAAAAATGACATCAATAAATGGGAAAAGTGAAATCAATCATTCATTTATCTTACATTTAGGAATTATAATATGATCTACTCAGAAACATGGAAATGATACTAAATTATATTGACTTTCACTGATCCAGTGTTATAATGGCTAATATGCAGAAATAATTTAAGGAAAAATGTGATACTAAATCATGTACAAAACTCATGAAAATTTATAAATTAAATCTGTGCAATACATGTGGACTCCTTTACTTATTATATTTTTCAAATCCCCGAAAAATCATAACTATACCAATTGAATATGTTTTCAATAAAAAAATCCATTTAATGCTTTTATGAAAATATCCGTTTCTAAGATTTTTTGATTCCCTTGTCTCCCTTGACTTATCATTGGTGCTAATTCACAATGGAGCTTAGAAATTTCTGCTATTCATGGTTACTCATTATATAACATACATTCTTTACTACTCATACTTGTTACTACAAATTTTCGTTACTACTCATACTTGTTACTACAAATTTTCGTTACTACTCATACTTGTTACTACAAATTTTCGTTACTACTCATACTTGTTACTACAAATTTTCGTTACTACTCAAAGTTGTTACTACAAATTTTCGTTACTACTCATACTTGTTACTACAAATTTTCGTTACTACTCATACTTGTTACTACAAATTTTCGTTACTACTCATACTTGTTACTACAAATTTTCGTTACTACTCATACTTGTTACTACAAATTTTCGTTACTACTCATACTTGTTACTACAAATTTTCGTTACTACTCATACTTGTTACTACAAATTTTCGTTACTACTCATACTTGTTACTACAAATTTTTGTTACTACTCATACTTGTTACTACAAATTTTCGTTACTACTCATACTTGTTACTACAAATTTTCGTTACTACTCATACTCGTTACTATAAACTGTAGTTATTATGCGTTACTAAATTTATTTGTTACTACTAATTTCTACTCATTATCACATTCATTCGTTATGAGTAATTCTGAAAAGAGTGTTTTTTTTTATCTTGCAATCATTTGCATATCAAAAAAAGATTATTTCACTAAACTTCCAATAATGTATAAGAAAACAAATATTGTCATTGCACAAATTTTATTGGCTTTAATCAAAAATATTGATTCCAAAAGATTTATTAATTCAATTTTATTGATATCATACAACAATATTATCAGATATACTGTGTGAAGCCGCAGGTACTAGGTGTTTTTTTAAATAAGAGAAGAACTTTGAAATTTTGCAAAATAATTTTATTTTACTGCACTTTTAAAAACTTATTTATAATCAAATAACTATAGATGTAACATGAAATAAAAACTACGGGCTTATTACAATTAAATACTAACTTCAACCAAAGCATAATGTGGGAAAAATGTAGGACAGTTCTAAATAAGGAAAATAATTCTTGTTAACAAGGAATTCTTCTGGCATTTTTTAATTACTTGAAATACTCTATTTGGCTATTAGACTCTATTTATATATGTATTGAATTTTAGTTTGACTAAAATTGCTCCAAACGCAATTCAAAGCTTTTCGAAGTTCATTCAAAGATTCATATCACTTGCCTGCAGCGCAAGCACGCCGTATAATTACTGATAATATATTTTTAACAATTCTGTGGTCTTTACTTTTATCAAGCTATGGCAAAATCCAAACATGATTTGTTTCAAGCCAGTTTTTAACGCTTTCATCTTGTGAATTGATGCTCTAATTTCAGACATATCAAACTTTTTCCACCTAGATCAGTGTCATATTGAAGAAGCCCTGTATTTAAAATTTGAATGGAATTTATATGTTTCTGACTTCCATCCAAGAAGCACTAGATTGGTCTTTCCACCGTACCCAACATCTATCCAAACTATTAAGCTGTTTCCTATCTGTCTGGTAGAATACGCTTCTTCTTGTGTATCCAGACAATGACAACAATATTAATAACCATCTGGCACATCTAAATTAAATTTTTTTCAGCTAAAAAAACATCTGAAGTCTGTTCAGAGATCAAAGACTCTAGCCGATTCTTGATATACCTTTCTTTCCATTTAGTATAATGCTTTTTTTCTTGAATATAAACATTTCTGATCTTTTTATATTTTGGTAAAGTGTTCTTCTGGTTGTATATGTGATTCTAGCTTGGTCTTAAGTTTTACAATGAGTTTCTTTTATGAATCTTTAAGGATTTTCTCTTTTCATCAAGTATCAATTTTTCTGGTCTGCCAAGACACAGTTTTGTTAACTCAGACTCTTTAAATTTTGCAAGTAGTTATAAATGGCATTTGGATTGATTTGTAGGTGCTTTGTAATTTCGCTTACACCACTACCAACATCTTTATGTGTTACAATTTGCCCTTTTTGAATTTCACTTATGAGTTCCCTTTAGACTTTTGAAGAAAATTTGAGGATTTTTTTCTCTACAAAATACATTTTTAAAAAGAAAAAATGATTAAAAAAAAACAATGATTTCAACATATACAAACTACTGATTACAAAATTGAAATATTTTCTCGGGTATTCTAATTTTTTTTCTTCTTCACAATGCTAATTAATTTTTTTAAGTACTGTTTTATAATATTTCAGTGGTGGTGCATAAAACTCATTCACAGAAAATAAAATAAAAAATAATATACTGGAATGAAAAAGAAATCTTACATTAATTCTGTAGAATTATAAAGCCCAGTTTATATAATATTAGTTTTGCAATAAAGTTTTTACGCAATCTATTACTTGAAACAGAGTTATTTACAACTATACACGTGTGTGTGATACGAGTGAAAAAATATTTTCAATACGAAAGCTTTAAATAAACGTTTATTTAAAATCAAATAAAAAAACTCAATGAGTTAAGTCGATGTTATTACAATTTCCTATTGCTTAAGAGCATATAATTAGAAAATCGTTTTACATTCCTAAATTTTATTTTATCAAAATAATAAAATAATTTTCATTTGACTTTCCTTAAATTTACATAAATAATTTTTCATGAAGCAGCTATTTTCATTAATATTTTATTCAAGCAATACATTTTATCTGAAAATAATTAAATAAGGCAATAAACTATATATATATAAAACTTCAGATTAATTTTTGCGACTTAATTGAAATAAACTAATGGAGATATTACAATTAGTAAAATTAGTATATAAAATAAAAAAAATTAAAACTATTTTCTTCGTTCATGATCACATTCTTTACATCCTAAAAGTAACATTTTATGGAATAATGTACATAATCCAAATCTTCTTATAGTTTAGAACATCCAAATGCCGTTTCTATGCACTAATACACTTTACAATGAATCTGGGTCATAGATTATAAGAAGAATAAACTGGAATAAGTATTTCAAAGACTGAAAGAAGTTTTTATCCCGCAGGTAGTCAAGGAACATATTTTTACCTCTACAGTTAATGGCCTGGAATAAACTATCATGAGAGCAGATATATAATGATTCAATATTCTGGATTTCCTTTGTTCCCCTTTATAAGGCATCTTCTTTAAGTTTTTACTTTTTTCCTAAAAACTCTCTTTTTTTATTTCTTTATTCTGTAGTATCTATGCTTCTTGCATGAAAGGAAAAGAGCATTCGTAAGAATGATTATTAAAAACGAAGCCAATTACATATAGGAATAGGTTTTGCATATTATTTTTTTAAATCTTTACATTAAAAACATTTTAAAAATTGTGATAATATATATAGTTTGGGTAACGTATTTTTTAAGAATTTTTCATAAGAAATTTGAATATTTACATGGTTTGTATATAAAATTTTTTATTTGTCATTATTTGTTTAATGGCAAAATTTCTGTTTTGATTGAAATTGTGGGTTATGGTAGATACAAGACCCAATTAAATGTCCAGTTTCGAAATATTATTCATAACCACAAACAATTAAAAAAACTGAAGGGTAATATTTTTAAACAGTAATTAATATTACAATGTATTCTAATTTAAGTATTGTATTATTTTGCACGCATTTTCTACAGGAATAGTAATAAATATTTCATTTTTATATACATTATATTAATCTTGAAAAATATAATGTTACAGTTGAAATTAATAAAACATCAATTATTTCGGAATTACTGTTGAATAAGAGAATCTTATTCATTAAGTTAATTCATTAAAAATACGAGTACATAATTAATTAATTAAAACTGTAGGTATATACAAGTATTTACGTGCGATGATTAGTAAATAGATGCCTTAAATAAACTGCTAAGAGTTAAGAAGACTCTACTCTATTATTAGATTTTCTAATTTATAAAAAAATAGACGTTAACATGTTCTAATGTTCCCAGGCGATCAGTTTTCCAAAATTTGATCACGTTTAGTGAAGATTTATTTCTATTCTGTCCTCTCCCATAGTCCCATCAATAAGAAATGTATTATAAATTTGAATCATGGGTAGGGAATAAGATTGACATTTTTGAACTAGC
This sequence comes from Latrodectus elegans, assembly GCA_030067965.1. NCBI lineage: Eukaryota > Metazoa > Arthropoda > Arachnida > Araneae > Theridiidae > Latrodectus > Latrodectus elegans. The sequence goes on from CM057815.1 coordinate 69,071,985, forward strand.
AATTTCATTTCATCGCCAAACTAACGGCGGAAAACTTGACCATATAAGTACTCACTGCCTATAATTCTGAAAGATTAACTTATCTACAAATCTGCGACATTTTATTGGAGGAAAATGTTCTAAATATGAAGAATGTATTTTTAAAAAAAGTTATTAGTTAGAATAGTGCAATTAGAAAATCTAATTACACGAATCTAATTAAAATTAAGGGAAAAAGTAAATTCTGCTTCCCTTGCCATCATTGAGATTTGAAATTCTAAAGGAACAACACCCATGGATATTATTAGGTGTTTTACTTCCTCGCAATCATAGTCTTATTAAATATACGATAAGCATATCAGAAATGGCCTTGTTCTCTAATTTAGTTTGTATTCTTCGTAGAGTTTTGAAACGATTTTTAATTGGTAACTCACATTTAAATTCTTGCTTATATGCAGAAAATTTATGAATGTTGATTTGCATTTAAACTATTTTTATATGCTGTAACTAATTTTGCTAACACTGTGGCATAAATGTTTTGCTTTGTAGTTTATATAGGTTCAACTTTCACAAGATCAATGACCACTTTTGTATTTTTTAACGTTATTTGAACCTTATTTTGATATATGTGTTCATTTTTTAAATGTTTATTTTATTTTTACACGTATTGAAATCTAATTATAAACTAAATTTTAGATATTAACTACACAGAACATTTTTAACATATACATATTCAGATAACTACCATTCAGAGCTTAGGTTTAATTGATTTATTTAACTTAAAAATATCAAATTGATATTATGTGTGATCTACATTTATGATAAAAAAAAGTTGCACTCAACATTATAATACGGAAGCCAAGAAGGAACTGGAGGGAGACCGAACTAAACTTTTATTACCTCTTCTTGCTTGCAGTGTTTCACAGATTTCTGATATATTTTTAACGGTTATCAGAAGAGAGCCACAGTGTCTCTAAGCTTCACGCCACTTCCCGTAAGATCATTAAAATAAAGTATTTTTTGCCACACACTGTGATTGGGAGGATGACCACATTCTTTCTCACTGGGATTCTGGAGCTCCATAGATTGATGATCTATGTATTCTAATCTGTGACGTTTAAAATACTTCCTTTCGTGTGGTATGAATGGGTAGGAGAAGATTCCAAATCAGATGGGACCTCGTCACCTGACCATGGTTTAAACTGACAAGACTTTTGGTACTATGTGAGTATTCCAAACACATTTACCTTATGGTACTATTCGTCACCTAAAAAATCATAAGTTTTATAACTCCATTTAAGAGTGAGGAATTTTTTTTTGATGATCTTGTCGGAAATCAACATAATCACTATTCTATTAGCTTCAAATAATTTTTTGAATTTAATATTTTCCATTAAAACGGGGTACACAATGAAAATCAACATTTTGGTTGTAAGTTCTCAACTTAGTTTCCTGATCAGTAATCAAAGTTAAGACATTTTAGAGTGACCAGCAATTATTAAATGGATTTACAATGCATTACCGACTTTTTTTACAATGCATCAAAAATTTTACTTTAGCGAAAATTGCTGGGTAATTGCTTCAATTTCTCTTGAGATTATTTAAATAAATGTCGTTTCGCTAAACCACGTCTAAATTCAAAAATTTCACATCAATCTAATTTATCTAAATTCATAAATTCTAAATTTGGAAAGTATTTCTTATTAATTGGAGTTTTTTAAAGACTATTTAAGTAATGGGTGACAACTATATACTGTTGACAAAATTGTACTGCTTTTTATTGGTTTAATTCATATCCACCACTTTTTTAATAGTTTCATTTGCTAAAGAGATCTTAATGTTAGCAAAACAAATAAGCAATTTTTATCTCCTTGCTTGAAATAATATGCCTAACAAGGACGACAAATAACTGCTTTATTTCAGGCTAACTAAGAGCAAACTCAGATTGTCAGAAAGCTGAATATCCCCAGACAAACGGTATCACGTACTATAAGACAATAATTGGAGTTAGGCCATGCCGGTGATGAACCCCGAAAACCAAAAAAATAAATAAGTAAATTACTGTGAATACAAAAGAAATCTGCAAAATTATCAAGAAACGAACTAACCGAAATCCAAGAAACTCAATACGAAAAATTACTAAAGAAATAGGGGTTAATAAAGAATCAGACAAATTGCAAAATAACTTATACTTTAGCCATATAAACTTCGAAAAGTACAGAAACTAACTGCACAAAGTAAGTGTACATGGTTGAGATATGTCGAACTCTCTTTAGAAAGTCCGTAAAAGGAGCATTGATGCATTTCATCTTCACGGACGAAAAACTTTTCACAATTGAACAATCCTATAATCGACAAAATGACCGTTACTGGCCATCTGATCGTCCTGGAATTTCCACAAGCATAGAACGTCATCAAAAACCACAGTTTTGGCTAAAGAGGGCATTTCTGAATCTGGAGAATCTCCTTTGGTTTTCATGGATCAAGGCATCAAAATGAACAAGATCATGTACTGCAATGAGATTTTTCAGTCGGCTTTACTTTCTTAAGCCCAAAAACATTTTAAAAACATCATCTGGAGACTTCAGCAAGATTCTGCCCCTTCTTATATAGCAAAAGCAACACAAGACTGGTTCAAGCAAATTTTCCCGATTTCATACTTGTGGGAATGTGACCCCCCTATTCACTGACTTAAGTCCAGTGAACTACAGTGTTTGGTCTATTCTGCTATCAAGAATATGCTCTAAGCCACATCGAATTTTAGAATGTTTAAAGGCTACTCTTAAGGAAGAATGGGCTAAATATACGCCTGATGAACTGTGGCCCATTGAAGAAAATTTCACGCGATGTTTAAGGTTCTGTATCGATCTATAAGGGAGCATTTTAAATATACTTAAATATGTTGTATCTAAGTAACAAATGACTTGAGTAAAGTTAGATTTTTGAAAATAAATTCTATGTTTTTAGTTTAATACAATATTTTTTGTGAACAGGATAAAGTTGTCACCCAGTATTATTCCTTTTGGATTTGCTTTAAATTATTGTTTATTGTCACAATTGTATGAAAATGTATAAAATTGCTTCAATATGAATGTATTTTCTTATATTCGTACAGTTTCTATCGCATTCACAAGAGGTCATATAAGACAAATTAACTAATGAATGTCATTTCTAATATATTGTCAAAAACTCATTCATTTCTTAAAATGAATTCAGCACATAAAAATCAAAAGATATACAGCACATTTTGCTGATGGTTAAAAGGAACAAGAAACTCTATGTTATTGTTCTAATTTCACAGATTTATTTTTTTTAAATCATGGTGTTACTTCTAACATGAGAACTAGGCCCATGTTGCATTTAATTGTTAATACCACATATTCAATAAAACCTCACCATAAATTTTAGGCTGATACAAAACGTAAGTAAAAGGGAAATACAATTAAACGAGTGATTACGTCTCTTTTTACAATTCTTTTTTAATTTCTTATTGCAATCGGTTTAAAATATGCCTGAATTCAGTGTTAAATAAACAAAAATAAACAGAGTATAAATTTACCAGACTGTATATTTAAAATATGGAATAATATGAACAACATACTCTTCACCTCAGTCTCTTTAATTCTAAAATAAATATTAAACAATATAACTTCAAATTCCACAAATCAAAAACACCTGGTATTAATTACATTCACTTGTGGCATATTTAGACATACACAACACTAAAAATCCTCTGTTGACTTTCAATAGCATTAAAATTTATGTAGCTTCTTCTTGGCGATAATCAAGTATTATCGACAAGTTCTTCGTCACTTTACTTGCTATTTTTATCAATTAAAACAATCTCGTAGTAATATCGTCTAGTTTATATAATAATTTTACATCTTCAAAGTCAGATAATCAATTAATAGTTATGAATTTTCTCTGTTGGCTATAGCGAATTTTTGTTTATCTTTTAGAAACATAAATTCAATATTATGCCTAGTTGTATTTGTGTCCAACTATCGATAATCTTCAATTTGAAACGCTCAAATAATGAATAAATGTAAAATTAATCATTATAAACTATATACAATCTTTGCACTATCACTTAAATGTATGTCTAATAAGTTTTTTAATAAATTTTTAACAATTAGTTACATAAAAACTTGTATTACTATCTATATACTAAAGTTATAGGTTATACAAACTTTAATTAACTGATGAAGAGAAGTACTGCATACAGAGATAAATATTCTTAGGTTTGTAGACTATTTTACAGAAATTACAAAAAATTAAAATTAATATTTGATTAGAAGAGGTAACATCCAGAAAAATATTCAAATTTTCAGGAAAAGAAATTATGATCACCCATCATGTTCCCATACTCTTTTTTTTCAGAATATTTTGTAGCGTATAAGTTGTGCGATTATTTCTTTTCCTGCTACTGTAATATGCAGTGGTCCATTATAATTACATTTCATTTGGAGGAATCAAATGTATGCTGGCAAAACTCTATATAAGATATAATGTAAAAAACAGAATATAGAGCATATTTAGTTAATATTATGAATGATTTCATCTCTCTTAAGCATAGTACTTTTATACATTATAGTGGAGATTGTTGAATTAGATTATAAAAGGGCAGTACATGTCGATCCTTAAAAAAGCAAAAAAATAAATAAATAATAAATAATAAAAAAACTTTAAATACCCTATTATGTAATAAGGATATTTTAAAGAACTGAAATATGAGTATTGTATTCTTAGCATGAATGCCATTTCTTATCTTCCATTATAGCAAAAATCCATTCTCAATCTCTTCTATGCATACCTTTTTCCACAATATTAATAGCTACAGAAGGAGAAATCAGCCAACTAGACCGTAGCTCGTTAAAATTTTCCTACATTGAAAATACCAATGTGATACAGATTTATTCACTTGTGAGTATATTTAAGGATATAAAATATAACTGGATTTACATTTGTATGCCTCTATTTTTTATTCTGTTATTTTAAATATCTCTATATATATATAATCGTTCGAAAATGGTGAAGCAGTAAAATAAAAAATCCAAGATTTATCTGAATATATTGCGAAAGACTAGCATTTATACAAGTTTTTAAATTGAAAAACATATAAAACAAAAATAACTAAGTTTAAATTTCGAATGAAAGTTTTTAAAATAAGAATATGTCATATATTTGTAAACTTAGTATATTCTCAATAAATAATTTAATTCTTAATAATTAATAGTATTTTAGAAACTTTTTGAAGCAATCCAGCAATATAATATTTTCAAACAGTTGTGGGCGATCAAAATGTTGGCTAAATTTTAAGGGAAAAATAACGATGAAAAGCACCCATTCCGTATAAAATAATAATATTTTTCAACAAAATAGTTTTTTTTTTAAATCAATGCATGGTAGACGAATAAATTTAGAAAAATACAATTATATATTATTGTTCTTTTTTAAATTTATTTACAAAAATTTTGTATATTTTGGGATTATTGACTTTAAACATTCATCATAGCTTTTAAGCGAATATTTTCTTTATTTCTGTGTTACTTTCTGTTTTATATTTTGTTACAAAAAAATTCTGTTAAAATTTACATTCTATTGAAACGGCAAATGACTTTCTAACCATATGAATAAAAAGGCGAACGATTTATATAACATTGCTTACATTTTTCAGAAAATTATCCACTTTATAAAACTTCAAGGAAAAAATTGCAGATTAGTTGAAACTATTTTGGAGATAATATATATGTCAAAAATAAATATTGATAATTTTGATAGAGATTGTTATATATATCTAAATCTTTTTCACCGAAATATTTATCATAAAAGTATTTATTAAAATAAGTTATATACATAAGAAAAGTAACATTTTACAACATTTTACACACATATGAAAATTATTATTTTAATGGTTAATTTAAATTAAATTCGTATATTTTTATTCAGAATATCCAATATGATATGAAACATTAAATACAAAAATAAATTACATATTTAGCGTTTTATACACAATCAATCACATTAATGTGAACACTACATACTTTAAACGTTGATGTTACGTGGACAAATCACAAACAGCAGGTGGCAGCACAGTGCAGTTAAGTGCTTATAAAGGGTGTGTTTGGGTTTCGGAAACCAATGCTTACGAGTTATTCTTCAAATAAAGATAATTTTAATAGACTCAATATTAAAAAGTAAATTGTATTAATTTAATCAAAATAAATTTAATAGCTACCAAGAAGGCTCTTTTTGGCAAGCAACTCGTGAATTTAAAAGAAAACCAATTTATATACCACCTTTAAATATAAATGATGATAGTATAATTAACAAAACCACGTATTCAGAAAAGTATAAAATTGAAGTAATAGCTTATAAAAAAATTTTGAAAATGATTTAATTAACAGGGGAGTAGTATAAATAGTGAAAAAGTTCATTTTAAATAATAAGGAATAAAATACAGAAACTGTGCTTCCAGATCAAATAATAAATTCAATTATGAAACTTAATAGAAAAAAGAAAACACTCGGAAAAGAGAGATTGCATAAATTACAATATGGTTAAAAACCTTAAAATTCATAGTGCAGTTAGCATTTATTTTTTAAACGCAATGTTAAAATTAAAAGTTTTTTACTTCACAACAAATTGGAAACTAGCAGAAGATAGGCCTTTACCAAAACCAGGAATAAATCTAATAAAGCTGATAGTTATATACCAATCAGTTTATTATTCTCTCTAAGCAAAATTGTAAAGAATGTCATACCAATTAGAATGAGAAAATTTTGTAACTTACATAAACTCTCAAACCAGAGCAAATCGAGTTTCAACCAAAGATTCAAATAGTATATCAATTATTTAGAATTACTGAAAATGTACATGAGAGATTCAAATGTAAAGAAAATCCACGAGCAGTACTAATTAGATATCGAGAGAGCATTTGACAAAGTTTTAATGGTTGAATTTATAAACTAATTTTTCTAAAATCTTATTAACTTAATTAAATTAATTTGAACCTATTTAAATAACAGAACATTTCAAGTGAGATATTACGATACCTCCTCATAAGTGAGGAATATTTTTAGCGGACTACCGCACAAGACAGTAAATTAGGACCCATATTATTTTTGTTACATATAAATGACATCCCAAAACAATCGAATACATTCTTAGAACTTTGCAGACGATACCGCCATATTAGCTAAAAATAAAGACAAAGAATTAATTGAACACGAACACCAGGTCGTGTAAACACTATTTTATGTAATTTTAGTTTTATTTAATAAAATTATTAATTTTGTTTTCACTTTTCATCTCTCTTTCTCTTCTGCTTCTTCTCTCATAAAAACCAGAAATAAATTAATCATGACAAATAAATTTTTGATATCTCAGATATATTAATCACTTTTAATAGTTTTCAGGTACATTTATCCTACACGAGATTGAACTTTGTTCGGGAATTCCATAAAAACTAATACCGTCTCTGTTGCCATCGTTGGCGTAATTCAGTAATAATGCGACTTAACCGATGTCCAACACAGCATGATCACCCGATTTCGAGGGCTTTTCAGGAATAATAATCTTTATTAACATTCCGTAGACATATTTAGAATAATTTCCATTCATTTAAATTATCAAACATTCATGCAGGATTCGAAATGATTCAAGTTTATGATCAATTCATATATATATATATATATATATATATATATATATATATATATATATATATATATATATATATATATATATATATATATATATATATATATATATATATATATATATATATATATATATATATATATATATATAATAGTTTTTATTTAGTAAGAGTTAATAATTACTCGCATACAACAACTTTTGTTCAACAGCAGGTTCTTGTTGCATTAACTTTTATGGTACTTAATGTCATTTCAAGAAATTCATTACCAAAAGGACAATATATTTTTTATACAAGTCAAATTTAAGAAGGTGCAATTCCAATACAAATTTGCGTATTTCCTAAACTGATCTTAAGCCTCAACTTAAGATTAGTTTAGGAAATGATCTTAAGGAATATCTGTTGAAATATATCTTTGATTAAAAACAGAAATGAAATATTTTTATATCGATTATTTCTTGTTTTTGTGTAAAACGACAATGAGAGACACATGCAAACAAAAAAGTACACAGATACCTCTGGAATTGTATACAATATCAGGAATCAACATATTTCAAAGTTGTTTTTTAAATATCCTTTAAACAGAAAATTTTATTGAGTGCAAAACAAAAAAACATTCAATTACTTGGTTGGCGTTTACATGAAATCAAATCTCATGATTTTTTGAAAGGTTGTATTTGTTAAACAAAGTAGAACGGCTTTTGAAAATTTAACGTCCATGGCACTTTGATTATTTACCTTTGGTATTATATGCTTTCATAAAAAGGGCATATTTGCTAAATTCTATGTAAAAACTTCAATAAGTTTCTGTGGGAGAATTAGTTCCAATTTTAGTTCACACATACTTTGTCAACGACCGCTCTAAACGAGCGGCTGAGAAATAATGACGATCGGAATTCTTAAAATAATTTATTTTATAAAAAAAATTAAATGCAAGCATTATCTTTAAAATATGATTCAATACTAAATGCACTCAAGTGTTACTCTATAGACAAGGAATTTCGTAAAATATCAAGGAATTTAGAACTTTATGATCGCGTGTCACCTGTCCTGTCAAAAGTTTAAAAAAGAATAAATACATTTTACTCGTAAAACGCATTTTTTCTAATAAAATCTGTACAATTTTTAGCTCTAGAATGTCAATCAATAGTAAATGAGACCATTCGTTTCTACATTCATTGGGAATTTCTGAAGATATTGCGGAATGTTGAAATTAATGTTCAGCGGAATCAGAAGTCACATCTGTCACTAGAGCGCACTACATCAAAATATATTTTTCCCCTAAAATATATTTTAATAATAAAATAAAAAACTGCGTTAGTTTTAAATTTGCATTCCATATTAAATGCAACAAACCATTTTAACATACACTTGACAAAAATTAAGATAATCAGAGATCATTGAAATATAATCAAAAGATCACTTAAAGCAGTACTTGAAATTTGCACTCTTGAGGTTTTTGCCTCTCTCTATATATTGTTATAAAATAAATTATTTTACTATCAATAAATTGTTATTAATTGCTTGAACCAGTCAATCATTTCAATAGAGACAAGACATTTCGTAAAAAATAAAGGAAATTTGAATTTCATGATCACGTGTTACATGTCCTGTCAAAAGTTGCAGTAAGAATAAACACATGTTGCTCTTAAAATTTATTTTTTATAAAATAATTGCACCTTTAGCTGTAACATGTCATTCTCTTAAGTAAATGAGCCCATACGTTTTTATATACATTAATAATTTATTAAGGTATGGAAGAATATTTAAAGTATTGTTCACTGGAATCAGAGGTCACATGTAACACTTGGGCACACTATATAAAAACATATTTTTCTGCTAAAATATAATTTTTTAATAAAATAAACAACTGCTTCAGCTTTAAATTTGCTCTCCATATAAGTACGGGAAATCATTTTAATATACACTTGACTAAAATGAAAATATTCAGACATTCTTGAAACATAATCAATTGATCATCTAAAGCAATACTTGAAATTTGCACAGTTTTGTGGTTTTTTTCAAAATATATATTTTTCTTAGTAAAATAAATTATGATAATAACAGTAAGCTGTTATTAATTACTAAACCCATACACACACAGCCAAACCTTTCACTATAGATAAGGAATTTCGTATCATATGAAGGAATATTTAATTTCATGATCACGTGTTGCATGTCCATTAAAAAATTTCAATAAGAATAAGCACACCACTCTCTAAAATCGCATTTTTTATAATAAAATAGTTAATCTCATTGGCTTTGAATCGTCATTTAATAAAAAAATGAAACCAATCGTTTTTATATACATAGAGAATTTCCGTAGATATAGGGCAATTTTGAAATTAATGTTCTCTTGAATCAGAACTCACTTATGTCACTTGGGCAAACAATATAAAGCAGATTTTCATTCCAAAATATAATTTTAATAATATTATAAACAGCTGCGTTAAATTTTTATTTGCGTGCAGTACTGAATACAGCTAACCATTTTAATATACACGTGACAAAAATGAAGTTATTCAGAGAAATTTAAAATGTAATCAATTTATCACCTATATCAGTACTTGAAATTTTGCAGTTTTGAAGTTTTTCGCAAAATATAAATTTTCCTTAATAAAATAAAAAAATGACGTTACTAGAAGCAAATTGTTATTAAATACTAAATCCTTCCAATCATTTCCCTATGGACAAGGAATTTCGTAAGATATTGAAGAATTTGGAATTCTATGATCGCGTGTCGCATAACTTGTCAAACGTTTCACTAAGAATAAACACATTTTCCTTGTAAAACGTATTTTTATAATAAAATAAGTAATCTCCTTATTATTATAATGTCAATATATATCAAAATAACGCATTCATTTTTATATACATTTGGAATTTCTGAATATATAGAGGAATTTTGAAATTAATGTTCCCTTGAATAAAAAATTTCTTGTTGTCATTAGGGCACAAAATATAAAAGCAAATTTTCCCCCTAAAACCTATTTTTTATAATAAAATAATTACCCTCATAGCAATAAGATTTCGCATAGTAGTAGTAATCTTATAATAAAATAATTACTCTTATCAGCTTTAGAAAGTCATATAGCAGTAAATGAGTGCATTCGTTTTAAATAAATTGGGAATTTCTAACAGCATTTGGAAATTTTAAAATTAATGTTCACCAGAATCAGAAGTCACTTCTGTGACAACGCGCACTTCATAAAAACACATTTTTCTCCAAAAAATGAATTTTTTACAATAAAATAAGCAGCTGTGTTAAACTTAAATTTGATCTTTATATTAAATACAGCAAATTATTTTAATATAAACTTGACAATAATGAAAATTTTCAGAGATTCTTGGAATTTAATCAACTTATCTACTAAAGCAGTACTTGAAATTTGATGTTTTGCAGTTTTTTCTTAAAATATACATTCTTCTTTGTAAAATAAATAATATTAACTGCAGTAAATTTTTATTAATTACTAAATCCACAACCAAACGTTTCACTATAGATATGGAATAGCGTATTATATAGAAGAATTTGGAATTTTGTGATCGCTTGTCAAAGGTCCTCTCAAAAGTTTCCTTAAGTTTAAACACATGTTCCTCCTAAAACTTATTTTTTATAATAAAACAATTGCTCTCATTAGTTTTAGAATGTCATTCTTAACAAATGAGCCCATTCTTTTTTATATATTGATAGAATTTCTTGAGTTATTTGGGAATTTTTAAATTAATGTTCACTTGAATCGGGAATCACTTGTGTTACTTTGGCACAAAATATAAAAGCACATTTTCCTCCTAAACTTATTTTTTATAAATGAATAATTACCATCATTAGCAATAAGTTGTCATATAATAGTAAATAGACCTCTTCGTTTTTATATAAATTAGAAATTTCTGCACATTTTGTTAATTTGGGAATTAAAGTTCACCGGAATCAGAAGTCAAAGGTGTCACTTGGGCGCAGTGTATAAAAATACATTTTAATCCTAAAACATTGTTTATAATAAAATCAAGAGATGCTATCGTTTTAAGTTTTCATTCGGTACAAAATACAGAAAACCATTTTAATATACACTTAACAAAAATTAGTATATATTGGAGATTCTTGAAATGTAATCAAATAATCACCTAAAGCAATACTTGAAATGTGAACAACTTTGAGAATTTTCTCAAAATATACATTATTCTTAGTAAAATTAATGATAATAAATACAGTAAATTTTTATTAATTGATAAATCCACACACAGCCAATCGTTTCCCTATAGACAAGGAATTTCGTAACATGTGAAGAAATTTGGAATTTCAGGATCACGTGTTACATATCCTGTCCAAAGTTTCAGTAAGACTAAACACATTTTTATATAAAATCTTATTTTTATTATAAAATAATTACTCTCATTAGCTTTAGAATATCATATAACAGTAAATGAACCTATTCGTTTTTATATAATTTGGAAATTGCTGTAGAAATTGGGGAATTTTGCAATTAATGTTCATAGGAATCAGAAGTCAGTTCTGTCAATACGCGAACTACATAAAAGCACATAGTTCTCCTAAAATATATTTTTCATAACAAAATGAACAACTGCGTTAACTTTAAATTTGCATTCCATATTAAATACAGCAAACTGTTTTAATATAAACTTAATAAAAATGAAGATAATCAGAGATTCTGGGAATGTAATCAACTGATCACAGAAACCTGCACTTGAAATTTGCAGTTTTGAGATTTTTTCAAAATAAATTTTTTTCTTAGCAAAATAAATAATGTTAATATCAGTAAATTGTTATTATATAGTAAATCCAAGCAATCCTTTCACTATACATTAGGAATATCGTAAAATTTAAAGGAATTTAATTTCGTGATCAAGTGTTATTTGACCTGACAAAAGTTTCAGAAGGAATAAACAATTTTTCTGTCAAAACCTATTTTTATAATAAAATAAATACTTTCATAAGCTTTCGGATGTCATTTGATTCATAGTAAGAACCTTCGTTTTTATATACATTTGACTCTTCTGAGGATATAAGGGAAAAATGAAATCAATTTTCACTTGAATCAGTAGTCACTTGTGTTAAGTAGGCACACAATGTAAGAGCACATTTTTTCCTGAAAATTATTTTTTATGATAAAATAATTACTTACATTTTCTTTAGAATATCATCTGATAGTAAATGAGCACATCCGTTTTTATATGTAATAGGAACTCCTGAATATACAGGGGAATTTTGTATAAATGTTCGCTTGCATCAGAAAGCAATTGTGTCATTTGTGCACGATATACTAAAGCACATTATCATCCTGAAATCCATTTTTATAAAAAAGTAATTACCCTCCTTGGCAATAAGTTGAAATATAATAGTAAATGGATCCATTCGTTTTTATATACATTGAGAATATTGAAGATATATGGGAAAATTTAAATTAATGTTCATTAGAATCAGGAGACGCTTGTGATAAGTTGGAACACAATAAAATAGCACGTCTTTCTACAGAAAATTATATTTTACAGTAAAATAATTAAACTCTTTAACAAAAAAATTTCGTATAATAGTAAAAAGATCAATTCGTTTTTATATACATTGGGAATTTCTGAACATATTGGGGAATTTTGAAATTAATATTCTCCTGAATCAAATGTCACGTGTTTCACTACGCGGACTACATAAAGACACATATTTCTCCTAAAATATATTTTTCATAATAAAATAAACAGCTGCATTAGTATTAAATTTGCCCTCCGAACTATATAAAGCATTTTATTTTAATATAAACTTGTCAGTAATAAATATATTCAGAGATTCTTGGAATGTAATCAACTTAACACCTAAAGCAGTACTTGAAATTTGATGCTATGAGTTTTTTTTTTTTTTTCAAAACATACATTTTTCTTCAAAAAATAAATGACGTTATTAGAAGTAAATTGTTAATAATTACTAAATCCAACTGAACGATTCATTACACACCAGGATTTTCGTAAAATTTAAAGAAATTTAATTTCGTGATCAGGTGTCACACGAACTGACAAAAGTTTCAGAAAGAATAAATTATTTTTCGGACAAAACATATTTTTATAATAAAATGATTACTTTCATTAGCTTTTAAATGTTATTTTATGAATAGTGAGCACTTCCTTTGTTATGTACTTTGACTTCTCTGAAGATATAGGGGAAAATTGAATTCAATGTACACTTCCATCAGAAGTCCCTTGTTTCACTTGCACACGCAATATAAAAGCACATTATCCTCCTAAAATATATATTTTTTATAATAAAGTTATTACTCTTCTTGGATATATAGTAATATATGGAACCATTCGTTTTTATATACATTGGGACTTTCTGAGCATATTGGGTAAATTTGAAATTACTGTTCACCATAATCAAAAGTCACTACATTTACCACTCGGACTACATAAAAACACATATTTCTCCTGAAATATATTTTTCTTAATAAAGTAAACAGCGGCATTAACTATAATTTTTGCACTTCGAACTAAACACAGCAAATTATTGTAATATAAGCTTGACAGTAATGAAGATTTTCAGAGATTCTTGGATGAAAATAAATGAAGTTATTAGCAGTACATCGTTGATAATTACTAAATCCAACTAATCACTTCATTACAATCAGGAATTTCATAAAATATAAAAGATTTTAATTTCGTGATCAGGTGTTACATGATCTGAAAAAATTTTCAGAAAGAATAAACTATTTTTCTGTCAAAACCTACTTTTATAATAAAATAATTACTTTAGTAGCTTTTGAATGTTATTGGATTCATAATGAGAACATTTGTTTTTCTATGCATTGGAAATTTATGAAGATATAGGGGAAAACTGAAATCAATGTTCGCTCGTATAAGGAGTCACTTGTGTTAAGAACGAACACAGAATAAGATCACATTTTTCTCCGAAAAAATATTTTTTATAGTAAAAAAATTAACCTCCGTAACAAAAAGTTGTCATATAGTAGTAAGAACACCCATTGGTTTTTCTATAACTAGGGAGTTTCTGAAGATATACTGGAAAATTGAAATTAATGTTCACTAGAATAAGGAGTAACTTGTGATTACTAGGCACCCAATATAAAAAACACATTTTTCTACTGAAAATTATTTTTTATGATAAAATACTTACCTACATTTTCTTTAGTATATAATGAGATAGTAAATGAGCCCATCCGTTCTTGTATACATTAGGAATTTCTGAATATACAGGAGAATTATGAAATCATTCTTCACTTCCATCAGATAGCATTTGTGTCACTTGCTCCAGCAATATAAAGTACATTATCCTCCTAAAAACTATTTTTATAATAACTTAATTACCCTATATGGCAATACGTTGCAATATAGTAGTATATGGACCCATTCGTTTTTATATACATTGGGAATATCTGAAGATATATGGGAAAAAATAAATTAATGTTCACTAGAATCAGGAGTCGCTTGTGATAAGATGGCACACAATAAAAAGCATGTTTTCCTACAGAAAATTATTTTATATAGTAAAAAAGTGATCTCCCTGATTGTAAGTTGTCATATAAAAGTAAGTAGACCCATTCGTTTTTATATACATTGGGATTTTCTGAACATATTGGGGAATTTTGAAATTAATGTTCACCATAATCAAAAGTCACTACTTTCATAACTCGGACTACATAAAAACACATATTTCTCCTGAAATATATTTTTCTTAATAAAGTAAACATCTGCATTAACTATAACTTTGCACTTCGAAATAAATACAGCAAACTTAATTGATTACTTGAATTTTAATGTTATGCAGTTTTTTCCAAAATATCATTTTTCTTAAGAAAATAAATGAAGTTATTAGCAGTGCATTGCTAAAAATTCCTAAATCCAACTAATCGTTTCATTACAACCAGGAATTTCGTAAAATTTAATGGATTTTAATTTCATGATCAGGTGTTACATGAGCTCACAAAATTTTCAGAAAGAATAAACTATTTTTCTGTCAAAACCTACTTTTATAATAAAACAATTACTTTAGTAGCTTTAGAATGTTATTAGATTCATAATAAGAACATTTGTTTTTATATACATTGGGAATTTATGAAGATATAGGGGAAAACTGAAATCAATGTTCACTCGACAATAATGAACTTGACAATAATGAAAATTTTCAGAGATTCTTGGATTTTAATCAATTTATCTCCCAAATCAGTCCTTGAAATTTGGTGTTTTGCAATTTTTCATAAAATATCATTTTTCTTATGAAAAAAAATAACGTTAATAGTAGAACATTGTTGATAATTACTAAATCTAGTCAATCGTTTTATTACTCACCAAGAATTTCGTAATATTTAAAGGAATTATATTTCGTGATCAGATGTTGCATGACCTGAAAAATGTTTCAGAAATAATAAACAATTTTACTGTCAAAACCTATTTTTATAATAAAATAATTACTTTTATTAGCTTTCGAATGTCAAATGTTTGATAGAAAGAACATTCGTTTTTATATACATGGGACTTATCTGAAGATATGGGGAAATTTGAAATTAGTGTCCACTTGAATCAGGAGTCATTTGGTTAAGTAGGCACATAGTATTAAAGCACACTTTTCTAATGAAAGTTTTTTTATGATATAATAATTTCTTTCGATTGTGCTTTATATGTAGAATGGCATGTCATGGTAAATGAGCCCTTCCATTTATGTATACATTGAGAATTTCTGAATATACAGGTTAATTTTGAAATTAATGTTCACTTGCATCAGAAGTCATTGGTGTCACTTGCGCACGCAATATAAAAGCACATTATCCTCCTAAAACCTATATTTTATAACAAAGTAATTACCCTCTTTAGCGAAAAGATGCCATAAAGTAACAAATGGACCCATTTGTTTTTATATACATTGAGAATTTCTGAAGATATATGGGAAAATTTTGAAATTAATGTTCACCAGAATAAGCAGTGACTTCTATCACTACCCGCACTACATAAAAACACATATTTCTCCTAAAATATATTTTTCATTACAAAATAAACAGCTGCATTATTTTTAAATTTGCACTCCATACTAAATACAGCAAACTGTTTTAATATAAACTTGACAATAATGGAGATTTTCAGAGATTCTTGGAATGTCTTGGGATCAACTGATCTCTTAAAGCAGTACTTGAAATTTGCTGTCTTGAAGTTCTCTCAAATTATACATTTTTCTTTATAAAATAAATGATTCCATTAGCAGTAAATTGTTTGTATTTGCTTATAATCCAGCCAATCGTTCAACTATTGAGAAGATGTTTTCGTAACCTATCTTATAACTTGAGGTTTTATGATTTCGTGTTACATTTCCTGTCAAAAGTTTCAATAAGAATAAACACATTTTCCTACAAAAATGTACTTTTTATAATAAAATAGGTACTCTCATTAGCTTCAGAATGCCATTTAAAAGTAAATGAGTCCATTCTTTTTTTATTTAGAGACTTTGCTTTTATAAATATATTTTGGATAGTTAAAATAAATATTCACGGGAATCAGAGGTCACTTGTATCACTAGGCGTAATATACAAAAGACACTTTTCTTCTAAAGTTTATTTTTAAGACAAATACTTGGAATAGCTTTAAAAGTTTATTTTTAACAAGTAAAGGAAACAGTTTTAATATCTAGAAAATATTATTTAAGATGAATAAAAATATTTAAAATGCATTGAACCCAGTTGTTTCATGTCAAACAAAGTTGAAAGGCTTTTGAAAATTTACTGTCCATGAGACTTTTATTATTTACCTTTACTGATATACGCTTTCATAAAAATAGAGCCATTTTACTAAATTATATGTTATTATTTCAATAAGTTTATGTGTGAGAATTAGTTACTATTATACTTCACACATATTCTGTCAAAGATCAATGTAGACGATGAATTGGGAAATGATATCAATGAGATTTATTAAAATACTTTATTTTATAAAACAAATTGAATTGAAGCATTAGCTTTAGAATAAGATTCAATACTAAATGCAGCCAAGCGTTTCTCTATAGACAGGAATTTCGTTACACAGGGATTCGAGGAATTTTGAATTTCCTGATCGCGCGTTACGTGTCCTGTCAAAATTTTCACAGAGATTAAGCACATTTTCCTCCTAAAGAGATATTTTTTAATAAAATAAGTGATCTCATTTGATTTGAATATCATTTAATGGTAAATGAGCTCATCCGTTTTTATATACATCGGGAATTTCTGATGATATTGTGGAATTTTGAAATTAATTTTCACCAGAATGAGAAGTTACTAGGCCTAATATACAAATGGGCACTTTTTTTCTAATATTTATATTTTCTTTTAAAACAAATACTTGGAATTGCTTTAAGTGTTTATTTTTTAACATATACAGGAACCAGTTTTAATATCTAAAAATTATTAATATAAAAGTATTTGAAATTCATTAAACCCACTTGTATCTCATATTAAAAAGTAAAAATATTTTTTTCTGCATGAAGCGGTATCTGTGAGTTAGGTCACACAGATATTGCTTATCGTAGTTCTTTCTATCAAATTTGCTAAAATTTGAATTTTTTTCCTCAAAAAACAATTTAATTATTTTTTAGAGAGTAATTTATTTACAAACTACATTTAATCAGACAAATTTCTTTGTTCGTTATGAGTTGATAGACAAATTTTGAATTTTCGACTCGTTTACAAATTGTATTATATTATTTTAAATATTGAAATGTTTTAGGAAATATATTTCACTAAAATACTATAAAACACAAAGTTATACATTTTCAGCTTTTTACGATTTCGTTAAATATTTTAAATAATTAATTATTGAAGCATAAGTTCCACAATTAATAAAACAGCAATTAAATTTCTGTGTAAAGTATAAAATGTTTTTTACAAAGTTAACTTTCTTCACTGAAATACTAATGAATATATTTTCCTCGATATAAATATTTCACTTTCGATGCAATTTATCAAAATCATTAAGGAATTGTCAGAAACATAATTCTTCATCAAAATAAAAGGAATATCATCATTTATTATAATTCATTTTATTTTGATGAAGAATTAAGAGACATTCTAATTTAATTTCAAAAATTGTTACCTTCTTTTTTTCTACAGAATAATCAGAATCCCAGATAATCTAAGAATTTTTAAATTCGTCTAAATTTTTTTAAATCATTATAAACATTCCTGAATTTCTCTAACTAAAGTCCATTTATAGTCTTATTCATAATTTTTTTTTCAAAAATTTTATATTTTCTTTCTACTTATGACTTTGCATTAGAATTCATTTTAAATAAATCACGTGAAATATACAAATCTGATAATATCTGTATGCAAACATATCCTATGAACACATCATGTAATATATATGTTTAATACTGAAATATATAAAATAAATACAACATTCCTAAAATTAATTAAAATCATTTTTGTTTATAAATTTGAATATATTATATCATCTTTCCTACCACACCAAATACTGAAGAACAAATGCACATTTTTAATGTTTTAAGCAACATTCATTCTTTCAGTTTAATATAATACAGGAAGTGGATTTTTTGCAAAATATTTTAACTTAAAGAAATATATTTAAGTCCTAATTTAATGTAATTTCATGATATAATAACCTTAATTTATTGATTTTTATTTTTATTTTTTGTATATATATATATATATATATATATAACCTTTAATATTTTTAAAGTATGAAGAAGAAAGAAAAAGCCTTTCAGTGTTAAATAAAATTAAATGAGGAGTAAATTTATTTAATTTTGAAATAAGTGAAATTTTATTTCTTCATTAATAATTCATGTTTATATGAAATGTTAACAAAATTCTACAGGTATATATATATATATATATATAAAGGGGTTGGACAAAAATATGGAAACACCTTAAAAGAAATACATTTTCCTGTCTAATATGGCGTAGGAAGCTCGTTGACATTCAAAATAGCTTGCAATCTTCTCGGAATAGATAAATACAGTTCCTGTATGTTTTATACGGGACTATTGTACCATTCTTCCTGCAGAACGGTGGCAAGTTCAGATAACGATGTTGATGGTGGATAGCGAGAACGCACTTTCCCCTCCAATGTAGATCACAAAGGTTCGCTAAAATTCAGTCTGGTGATTGCGGTGGCCAGGAGAGATGCGATTAATCATCCTCGTTCTCAGAAACCCGTCCTTAACAATGTGAGCTGTGTGAACAGGAGCTTTGTCGTCTTGGAAGACACCATCACCATTGGGGAACAAAGTTTGTACAATGGGATGGACTTGATCGGCCAAAATTTTCACATATGTATAGGCGGTAATCTGCCCTGACAGAGTTATCATGGGGTAAGCAGAGAATCACACACACACACATGATGTGACTGCTCAAACCATCACAGAACTCCCGCCATGCTTCACTCTTCACAACAAGCAGTATTTATTATAGGCTTGAGATGGCGTTCTCCAGACATAAATTCGACCAGAAGTGGGAAATAATGTGAAAGACTCATTAGACCATGTTATTCTCTTCCACTGCTCTATAGTCTAGGCTATATGACTTAAACATCACGTTTTCAAGTTACGGACATTGTCGTCACTGATGAATGGCTTTTCAATTCCAGCATGGCCTGCAATTCCCTGTTCATGAAGATCCCTTCAAATTGTTTTGGTACTCACAGATTTTGGTAACATGCCATTCATATGAGCCGCAACTTTTGCAGCTGTGGTCTTTTTATTTTTCGTGATAATCATCCTTAATCATCGTTTGCCACGATCGCTCAGCACACACATTCGTCCACGCTGCGTTTAGAGGATGATACTTTTTCCGATGTATACAAATATACAAATATGCAGAATAAATCTTCGATACAGTACCCCTTGAAGCACTAAATACATCGGCTACCTTGCTTATGGAAGCACCTATTATACACGCTCCAACAATTTTTCCACGTTTGAAGTCTGTTAACTCTGACATAATGCAATGCCTGACCTCCCATAACAGTACTCCAACAATAACTGAACTGTGCAGCACATTTACCAAGTTGTGTAGGTGGCGTCAGTAAGCTTAAACGCCAGCGCCACCTACATATTTTATTAAAATCAATTTATCTTTTCAAACATGCATTTCACAAGATGTTTCCATATTTTTGTCCAATTCCTGTATATATATATATATATATATATATATATATATATATATATATATATATATATATATATATATATATATATATATATATATATATATATATATATATATATATATATATATATACATACATATATATATATATATATATATATATATATATATATATATATATATATATATATATATATATATATACATATATATATATATATATATAGCTCTTGCATTTTAAAGTACATTTAATGTTATATAACTTCTACTTGAATTGAATTGCACTGAATTTCAGAGATTATGAAAAATGGATACAAGATTACCATTCCATTCCATAACCTTTCGAAAGAGTATATCTGAATCGGTTGTTATCCTACGACTGGAAGGAATTTCGTATACGTTTTCTTCGGCTAATAATACCGGGGAAAAGGCAGCTAACTGCCTGAACATTGGAAAGGCAGGTGGAGCATATTATCTATGTATAAAGGCAAAAGAAAAATTGATTTTTCGGCTCCCCAAAAGTTAAGAAATACTCTGTATGATAAGGATACCGAAATCTTAATTGAATATTCTGGGTTTTCCTTGTTCCTTAATAAGGCATCGCATGAATTCTTGCATTTTCTCCATCCTCTCTGATTCTCTTCCTTCATCTTTTTTTATCTAATAATCATTTCCTTATTGTGTTCTTAGAGATAAATGTAAGAGAATCGGGAGATATACATCTTTTATAGAGATAAAGCCAATTATAGCAACAACAGAATATGCTATTTCCTCTATTGATTATTTTTCATTCTCTATACATATAGAAGTAAAAGAGCTTTTTCCATCTCATATTAGGATAAAAATTTTGCAGAAAAATGTTAGTATTTTTTAAATCATGTAGAGATTTTTAGTTGAATAATTCAAAAATAAAATTTATGTATTGAATTATGAACGATAATTTGTTATGAACAATATAATATTTAGAGAATATAATAATGGGAAAGGTAACTTAAAATTTTAACTAAATAAAAACACAATTAATATTCATGCATAAAATAATAATTTAACCTAAAAAAATTTTTAATGTTCTTCAGAAGTGTCATCTACTGATCATTGCATGCTTGAAGCAATTTAAAAATATTCCAATTTTCAAGTCATTAATAAGTCACAGTATTAATGAAATATTCTCGCAAAATTAATGGAAATTATTTCCATAAATTAATGATACCAAGAAATTATTCTGATTAAATGATATTCTTATAATTAAGGGAACACATACTCTGTAATCAGAAAATCTCTAAATGCTTTATTAAAAAATTATCAGAACTATATATCTCTGCAAACTTTTCCAGCCATTCTTATATTTTATATATTTTGGAACACATTTAACTAGGCATTTAGTTTTATTATGAACTTGTTTTGAAAATCTTAAAAATAACAATCCGATGATTTTCAGGAAAGGTGATTATTGTTGAGTAAAAAAAAAAAAACTTGAATAAAAACTTGTTTCCAATATCATTTGGTTTCATTCAGAAAATATTTAAGATTGATCCCCTTCATCTTGAGTTGTTCCTTAACTCCGAATTGGTTCCCGAAAAGTATTAATATTCAAAGTGACTCAAAGGTTGTTTTACACGTCAAATCACTTTTTGAGTAACACATTATTACTATATAGAAAATCTGACAACCAGTGATTATCAGTTACTAAACAAATTATGAGCTTCAGAAACAGAAATATTCAAACAACTAAGGGAAAGTCATTTAGAAAATGAAGGATAGTGACATTGTCATCCAAATCTTAATATGAAAATGGATGTTTTCTTTGGCTGCTTATGTATGCATTTTGAATTTCTATTGGCTAGCCGGGTAGAGAATGATTATTATAATTCAAATATTTAATTCTTAAAGCTGTTTGTGTTAAGCAATTTGTCAAAATAATCTAAAACGTAGTAACAAAACTAATAAATTTTGCGTATTAAATATAAATGCATTAAGTCATATTGCAATTATCATTGTTAATTTGAATTCAAACATTCAACAAATATGGTCTCACTAAGAAAATATTCTTCTGATGTGATATCAGCTTTAACTTTTTCTTCCTCTTTATTTGGAAACTATTAAATGATTAAAAGAAACTTTTCTGTAAATTAAGAAAGAGCTTTTATAATAATGATTTTTTGATGATTTTTATAACAGATGGTATTTTGATACAGATCAAGTAATATTTGTTGAATAAATTTATATATTTTGTTTAACGTCATCATTCTGAGCATTTATAACACAGCTGAAGATTTAATCAATACAATATTAAAATGTAATAAAAGATAATTCCCAAGTATAATTATTTAAGCTCTTTTTTGTCATAAGCAGTTTCAATCATGAAATTTTTAAGTGTATTGCATTTATATGAGACAAGTAATGGTGATTATTGCAGATATGTTATCTTAGGTAATCTTTTTCAGTTTACTTGAATATACACTGACAAAAGAAGTGAAAGTTATTTATGAATTTAAAAAAATTTAATGTTCTAGTGAGGCTACTTGTTTTCTTCATAACACAAGTTTCATCTATTAAATTTAAACGAAGAAATATATTTATAATAAAAGAAAAGTAACATATACTTGAGCTTAAAAGGTTGAGAGTGATGAAAACAATTATTTCATTCACGTTCTGTGCATATGTATAAACTATATAATTCTAGTATTTTTTTTCAAACGTAGGTCACTTGGGTAACGAACCTTATGCCACAAAGAGGCCAGAAACTGCTACTCATTTGTTGTTACCCAGCGGGCACCTGTGAACCAAGTCACGGAGGTGAGTAGCCTTGTGATTGCCACAACATCACAAACCCGTTTATAGGATGGGCCGCAGTCATACATCAACACAGAAGAAAGGATAGAGAAACACAGAGAGAACAGAGAAAGAATGTAAAATCCATGTCCGAATCTGAGACCCACAGCTCAGGAATCAAGAACTAACCACTCAGCGATCGGTCGGCATAATTCTAATATTAAGTAATATAGTATCTTAAAAAACGTTTTTTTTAATTTTCGTTTGTCAGAAAATAAAACATATGATTAAATTTTTCAATAAAATATGCAGATGTATTAAATTTGTCAATATGGCATATCGGAATCCCAGAATATATCAATTTCGGGAAAAATCAATTTTCGAATACAAAATCATTAGAGGCAACAAAAATGTATTACTTAAAAATTCTTGAATTAAAGTGTTAACTGTCCTTCCTCGATTAAGTGCAATAGTGTATGTATCTAAATGGAAAAATATGTCTTTTTAAATTGAATTATTAATTATCCTTCCTCGATTATATGTAATAGTGTATTTATCTAAATAGAAAAATCTACTATCCTAAATTTATACATAAAACACAGCTTATCAGAAAAATATATGCCTCTAAACAGAAAAAAATGTCTTCCTAAATTTAAGAAAATATGAATTATCTGTAAAAATATATGCATCTAAAGAGAATTTATGGATCCATATTTAACCTGCTGGCCAGAAAACCACAATCTAAAATAAAATTCGATATTACATATTTCAATAATTTAAAACTATCTATAGTAAACATTTCCAATCAAATAAATATTTAGATAGTAAATACAGTTTAAAAAATGTTTTTTTTCGTAATTTTTTAAACATAAACAACAGGACATATTTTTACTATTTGACCTTTGAGCAAAGTTTTATCTTACAAAATGGAAATTAATCAACCATGTAAAAAAATAATTTATTAAAAATTAGGAAAGAATTTTCCATGAACCGTTTATCATCAGAAAAAATTAGAATATTGTTGTGTGAAAGTTTAAAGATATTAATCTATTAGTTGCGATTATTTCAGAAGGAATGAAAACTACAGGGAATTACATCGTTTAAATACCATCCATCATTTAAATTGTAATTGGGCTCTATTTTTTTTTCAAGAGAAAGAGGAAAGATAAATTGCTTATCATTGGCTTAGAGTTTCAATCATTTAGTGTATTTTAACTAAAAAGAAAAATTATAGATATTATTTTATCTATCTTCTGCGATTAATAAACTCATTTTTTATTATTTTAATTACGACCACAATGATTAAGAAGATATGAAAGAATATATATGTATACATTATACATATAAACATTTATATATATATATATATATTCATACATTTATATATATTTATATATATATATATATATATATATATTTATATATATATATATATATATATATATATATATATATATATATATATTTATATATATATATATATATATATATATATATATATATATATATATATATATATATATATATATATATATATATATATATATATATATATATATATATATATATATATATATATAAACTGCAGAATTTCTCTGCATTCGGTTCAAATTATGTAATTCATTTATATTTATAATATGAAAATGAAATACTGAATTTTATTTAAGTTCAATTTTGTAGTATTTTATCTTGATATATAGCTTACGAAAAAAGTTCAAGTTCGTAACCAATCATTATATTGTAAGATTTTGTCTAATATATAAAATATCGTTCCATAAAAGAAGAAATTTTTCAAGATTGCTCAGGATATTATTTTAGTTATGCCTTTCTAATAAATTATACAATACATTTTGTGTTTTTAAATTGTATTTGTTAAAATAATATACGAAAGTTATTTTTTTAATGTTTTACATTTTTTAAAAATATTTTTGTTTTGTTCTTTTATCTTATCTCCATTTTCTACTTCAACCCTTTTAAGGATGTCTTTTATATTTAATTTTATAAATTGCCTTTTAAATTTAACTTTTATATTACATTGTCACAAAGTTAAAAATGATGATTAATGCATAGCATTTCATAATGCAAAAAATTTAAGATTTTCTACTTGTTTACAATTGGTATAAGCCAATTGCCATGCATTTGTTACTCTGTAATTTTTATATTAGTATACATCCCATTTATTGCATAAAAAATATCTTTAATCCTATAAGTTTCTGTATAATCTTATATAAATCGTATAATCAAAACTTATTATGAGACAAATTCATATATATTCATTACAAGCGTCTGTTTGTTAAGTAAAAATTGTTAACAGAAAACCGAATAAAGAAAATTTAAATTTCAAGCACATTTAAAATGTAACAAATATGAAAAACAAAAAGAAAAATACACACAAATTATGTAATAGAAAAACATTAGTCTTTATACATCATAGAATTAATATAAATTTTTAAAATATAATTTGATAAGGCTTGGATTAAAAGATAAATCATTTTCTGTTTAAATTTTAGTTAAAAAGTTTTAGAAAAACACCTTCAAGATGTTAATTAAAGTGATTAATTTTACAGAAAAAACATAATATATGGTATTGCTGTTTTAAAATAAAGACTTGCCGGCCAACTTGTCTGGTAGTCAGCGTGCCTGACTACGGATAGGGAGGTCCTGGGTTCGAAATCCGGTTCAGGCATGGATGTACTTTCTCTCTCTCTATCCTGTCTTTGTTATTTCCTTGTGTGTGAATGAGATGTGAATGGTTGCCTACCCTATAAACGGATACCTATGGCATGTTTGTGTACTGAAGTGGTCGGACTCCACACCAAATACAGTTCATTTGAAAAGTGGAGCAGCGCACCACAATTTTCCAGCCTAGCTGGCACACGAGAACAACAAAATAAAGATTTTAATTTGAGAAGTTTTCATCATTTCATATACATATATAATATATATATGTTCACAGCTTAATACTTATTTAATTAATTATATACTTAATATCGAAATCATTCAATTTGCTTTTGCTAGAAATACTGACGGTAGAAAAAAAATGTGATGAACTTAAATTTTTCTATTAATTAAAAAAAAATTTCAATAAGCAGTATTAGCGACTATAAATGCACAAAAATTATTTTAAATCGTCATCACAGAATTTATAAGAGAAAGCACTCAACATTATTTTTTTCATTTTCTTGACTTTTCGAGAACAAATGAGTTAAAATTGTTTGACTAATAAAATTTAATTTAAGGTCAGATTTCCTTAGCTCTTTTAAGACTTAAGAATATGTATATATAGATTAAAAATACTAACGGATCTTTACTTGTTCTTGCTATTTGATGATTATTTAAAAGCAATAAGCCAATCATTTATGATTAACAAATTTTGATATTTTCTTCAATTTTAAGTATAAGCGTATTAATTTAAGAAAAATATATTGTATCTCTTTAAATACTGTAATTGTATTTATTTATCATTAAAATACAATTTTTAAAATTTTAAAAATTAAAATTATTAAAGCAAAGTTATGTATGTATATATATATATATATATAGAGAGAGAGAGAGAGAGAGAGATCCCATCTTTATTATGATTCTAAGACATCCTTCTATGACATTTCTTTCATAATCTGTTATTAAACTTGATATCCATAGATTTGTTATATTATTTAACAAATCTCTTACAGTAATCTATTATTTTAAATCTATTACAAATCTATTACAGTAGTTAACAAATCTATTACAGTAATCTATTATTTTAAATCTATTACAAATTTATATTACAGTATTTAACAAATATATTACAGTATTTAACAAATATATTACAGTAATCTATTATTATATATCTATTACAAATCTATTACAGTATTTAACAAATCTATTACAGTAATCTATTATTATAAATCTATTACAAATCTATTATAGTATTTAACAAATCTCTTACAGTAATCTATTATTATAAATCTATTACAGTATTTAACAAATCTATTAAAGAGTAATCTATTATTATAAATCTATTACAAATCTATTACAGTGTTTAACTAATCTATTACAGTAATCTATTATTATAAATCATTTAACAAATCTATTATACAGTATTTAACAAATCTATTACAGTAATCTATTATTATAAATCATTTAACAAATCTCTTATTTTTAAAATATTTCTTCCCTTCAAATATTTTCTGTGAATGTATACACATAGAAATTTATAATTAATTAATTTTCCATTAATAATTACAGTTTTGAGGTGATAAATTCAAACTTCGTGTAAAAAGAGACATCCAAAAAAGCATTTCTCCTTATATTTTGTCAAATGACCATGGATGTTTTTATTTTAAAATGAGGTAAGTATGTTTAATATTTTGGTAAATCTAATATCAATTTACTAATGTATAAATTTGGAAAGAAATGTGTCAAATTACAAATTAATTTTATTATTTGATCATGATATAGAGTGACGACCAATAAGCGGTTCTTAAAAGTTTCGCATATCAATGCTAATTAAGTATTACAATTAAAAATAATTCTTATGGCTCTTACAAAAAAAATTTATGTCTTTCATAGTTTCTTGACTTCGATGTAAATTATATTTAACTATTTTATGTGTTGCAATTTTGATTTGTAAATGAGACAATGCTGTATTTTAGTTTTATAAATCTATCTTTAATTTGAAAATATATATTCTTTTATTATATTTCTTTTGAAAGCCAAATAACATTTAGGGCAGTTTTTGAACAGAATTTATTTACCATAGGAAAAACGAAACAAGACATACTATTTCCTTTATCAAATATTTGGAGTGAAAAATTCAGTTTTGGTGAAGCAAAAGATGCGAAGAAAACATTATGTAATATTTTTTGTATGGGTGACTTGGAATGTCATTCTTTTCATAAGTATGACATCTTTTCATTCATATTAAGCGAATTTTTAAAACAGAGAATATTTTATTTACTAATATTTTTTTAATTTCTATATTGTACAGTTATCGATATTTTATCACGCAATTTTATTTGGCAGATTAATATATGCCCACTGTAGAAATGAGAAGTGCTTTAAGAATTTTTTAAAGCTTTCAATTATTTAAATCATTTTTTTCAAATTTTAGGTTTGTTTTATAATGTTTTCTAAAACGATGTCAGATTAGTCTATTAAGAAAAATACCTTTAAATTTATAATAAAATTAACTCCAAAAATCCTTATTGATTACGCATAGAGAAAAACTAAACTCTTTTGAATAGTGAACAACTAAACTCTTATTTTTAAGTATTTTAACATCCATCACATATTTGTATTACAGGAAAATTGTTCTCAGACAAAGATTTGTATTCTCGAATCAAAAGAGAGAAAATCTAAGAATTCTGTCAGGAAACAGAAGTGGAACTAGAAATGAAACATCTATCTGTTAGGTTTAATAATGATTGTGATCTACAATGTTGTTTTTGTTGTCTGGAGCCAGCTAGCCTGGCGTTATAGGATGTGCTGCTCCCTCTTTCCAACTGAACCATGTTTTTGGGTGATCTACCATTAGGTTAATATTGATAGTTATCTAGCGACATCCATTTCCTGTGATTCAATAATGACTGAGATCCACCATTCGAGCAATACCACTAGGTATATATGAACATCCATCTCCTGTGGTTCAATAATCGCTTTTAGCAACCGTTAAGTCAATACCACCATGCAGCAACGTCTACCTGATATGGTTTAATAATAACTTGAATCTACCATTAAGTCAATAACACTAGGGACTCAGCAACATCCATATCCTATTGTTTTATAATAAATTGAATATATCATTAGGTCAATGCTGCTAGGTACTTAGCAAAGTCTATCTCCTGTGGCTTACAAATGACTGGGATTTACCTTTAAGTCAAAATCATTAGGTGATTAGCAATATCCATCCCTTATGATTCAATTATGACTTTGAACTATCACATTTGGTCAATCCCGATAGCTATGTGTGCATTGATAGACACAAATACTTATATTATTTTATCATTAATATTTCATGAGTGCGGAAAATTAATCTTCGTTCATTCAGTTTACCCTTATATTTCCATTTTTTGCTCAGATTGCAATATGGGAATTAAGGGTCATACTGATACTTACCCTTTCAGGATGAAAAATGTGTAAACCACTTACTGGAACTGTCTTTCAAAGCTAAAATTTTCACATACTCACTGTAGAAAAATGAAACAATTTTAATATAAATAAACAGAGTTTGGTTTGCATAGCACAACATACATACATCTTCGATTGCTTAACTTTCAGAATATTTCTTCTTTTTTTTTGCTGCTTTGATGAGTATTTTACAGTTTACCCATCAGTTTTTGTTGTAATATAAGTACTCTCTGATAGTTACAGCATTCTTGCTTATTTATTTATAAAACTTTAAGTTATTATTATTATTAATTTCAAGTTATTATGGGAAAAAGCATTTGATTTATCTGAAAATGAATAATACTCTTAAATAATGAACTTATAATTCATACCGATCAAAATGAGTATTCACATTTAAGAAGCTATAAAGAGACATTTTTATTGTGTGGTGCTTATACACAAACATGAAAAAACATACTTTATAATATAATTCGGGATTTACCATATGAGTCTTTACTTTTTAATGTATTATTTGTATATTAAGTATATTCATAATAACTTTTATTAGTTTGAAAGTTAATTAATGTACTCTGCTGCATTTAAAATTCCAAAATAATTTGAATTACACTTTGAAATATAATATTCTGAAATAAAACGAAGGAAATGTATTGCTAAAAGCTGATTTAAATATATGGGACAAAATATCTTATCAATTAACACGCTATTAAAAATTACGGTGTTACAGTTTAAAAATATTTTTATAATGATTTCTTTCATCCAGACTTAGTGACGCAAAACATCCACAGTTTAGGATTGTTTCTTTAGCTTTTCCTTCTTTCCATGGGGGGGGGGAGGTCCTGGATTATATAAATTTAAAGAAAAGGTACTTCACAGTAAGCATTTCTGATTTATAAAATAAGGTTGTATTGCAACACTAATTAAATTAGGTAGGTAGTGGGGAGCCCCTGCACACTTTTTCAAATGATGAGTAAAGGAAAAATACTGCATAGGAGATACGACTTTTCTAATACGTCTTTTAAGAAACAGAACTATAAAACCAACTTTTTTTATCATAGCAACGAAAATTCTAGAACCACGATACGAATATATAGGTAAATAAAGCAGAAACAAATACAAACTATACTTCTTGAAATCTGTTGAAAGTGTTCAAAAGAAAGAAAAAAATGTTGCAAATTGGTTTGTTGTGAGCTTACAGTGACTACCAGCTATTCGAAGTAAAACTCATTGACGAGAGCGATTAAGGATTTTTATTTTCTCTCTCATATTCGTTAGCGGCGTAACCGTAACAGACATAGTGATAACTGAAGTGCCGTGAAGTGGTTTTCCATGATACAGCCCTGTTCTGTTGTAGATATGTTGCGTTGTTCTCACGTAAAAATTGTAACAGCAATCATTTATTTCTTTCACAATATAAGCGTTTTTCTCACGTTGTAATAATACTTATTTTTATCATTAAATTTTTTTGAGGTCTGTATTGTTATTAAATAACATTCTAAGGAAAATGCTATACGTCTATACAAATTTAATTTATATCCAAGAGAATTATGGATACAAGTCAATAACAACATGATTGCTCTTACGAAAATACTTACGTTACAGGATGAATAGCTATCTGACTTCCGATATCCCTTACAGCTTCCTCGTGTGTACAAAACAGATAAGTGATCATTTGAAATTTCAGCAGTCACATTTACCAAAGATACTTTGAAATCATGTTTTATATAGTTTTCTATTACTTCAGCCTGCTTATTCACATGTAATTGTTGTTGTTCTTTCAATTATTAAATTTAATTAGAAAATTTGATTTAATAAAACTGCATATAATGATAATTGAAACATTTAAATTAAAAATGTAATAAAATAATAACTGATTTATTGTTGCATTTATCGATGAATTAACATTTTTCATATTTCAGTCAGTTCAAATAAAAATAAATAATTCTTTTGAATTTATAGAAATTAATCATGCTTTTAAATATTACTGGCAGGAAAATAGCTACTTTTCTGGTTATCTTGCTCACAAATATTAAAGCAAATCTGAAGAAACTGAAAATAAGGGGAAAAAATTTCAAATCGAAAGATGTTCCAAAGATGTAAAATCTTGAGACTCATCATTAATCATTTGTATGTGCAAACCATTCGCATTGCAACCAAAAATTAGTGTTCAATAGGAGATTTTATACTAACAAAAAATCAATAAATCTTAATGGGGAGAGAAAAACGCTTTTTTCTACTAAATAATCAATGAAAAAAATAATTATAATAAATTTTAGCACATCTTATTTAAACTTTTATAATTATTTTTAAGCCGGCCAACTAGTCTAGTGGTCAGCGTGCCTGACTACGGATCTTTGTCCTTTCCTTGTGGGTGTGAATGAAGTATGAATGATGCCTACCCTATAAACGGGTCCCTTTGGCAGGTGTAAGGGTGCGATGGTGGCCCACCCCCTGTGTGCACCCGGGGCAACGCCTCGGTGGCTAAGAGGTCGCTGTGTCTGGCCGGTTCCTTGGTATCAGGGAACAATAGATTAATAGACTCTGTTGCAATTGTAACTGTCTACAATTTGCCATTCGAAAAAAGATAATAATTATTATTTTTAAATAAATTCAGAGCAAGATGAGCAACAAAATTTTAATTTCAACTGTATTAAGCATTTTATATGCTTATGTAACAAATCATATATATATATATATATATATATATATATATATATATATATATATATATATATATATATATATATATATATATATATATATATATATATATATATATATATATATATATATATATATTATAAAAATATTTCAAAATATCCATACAAAATTAAAATAAAAACGCAATAATATTCATGAAGTAATACTATAATTATTTAATCTCTATTAAGATTATTATATTTTATAAAATTATTTATTTTAAACGCAGACTAGAATTCGTATGAGGTTGTTGCGAACTCATAATTCTCTTTCCAGTAAGCAAGAAAATCCACTCATAAACTTAAGAGTCGATTAAAGTCATCGTAGCAATATATAAGCGACAGTTAAATTTCACATCATGACACTCAATTAACTGAGTAATTAATGGTGTCCCGACACTAATAAATTACGCATTATACTTGTGACAACAAGCCAAGAATTATAACTCTTCAAAATTGTCTTTACACAAAATTTCATAAGACCCTTATTCAGAGATAATGAGTGTTCAATAAATTTAAAGAATTTATAAGATGATAAAATTAGTTGATAATTTATATTAAATTTGAATACAACAAATTATCTTATAATTTAATATAGTGTGTTTTATCAACACGAAGAATCTATTTAGAGAGTTACTATATAATTTTCGATTAAAAAATGTCTTTTGAAATTATCTTAATTTTATATAAGCATATTTTGTGACAATCAGTTAAGTTTTGCAATGTAAACTTAACATGGATCCGCTTAAGATATCCTCCATAGTAACAGATTTGGGGTGAACGCATTTATTCCCATTCTTAGTAGTGCCTATTGATTTTTACTCTTCTTCTTTTACTGAATCTACAGACAGGAAAACAACAATAATGTAACAACAACGAAAGGTTTGTTTACTTCAATGCGTTTTAGATTGTTCTTTGCTTACGACACTTAATACAATCTTGCAATTTTGAACAATATTCAAATGTGTGTGTGTGTGATCATGTATATATTAAAACTGAGACCCTCTTTTTTAAATCCTAAAATCCGAAAGAAATTGGAATTTACGTAAATTTCAGTATACGTAGGCTATAATGCAAGCAATTCGGCTGGATTAAGTTAAGAAGTTAATAAAATGTCCTACTACAAGAGCAATAGCTTACTTACACAGACATGCATGCTACCAAGAAAAAACGTTTGGTTAGAAAATAAAATATGGCAAGTTAATTTGAGAAATAATGACGTGAAATAATCTTACTATCAAATATGAATCAGTTTATAAAGTATTTAAAATGTAATTAAGAAAGAATTCCATAATTTTTATCACAATATTGCTTAACATTAATTTAGAAACAATTTCATACAAAAAAATATATATAATAAATACAGAAAAATATACATTCTATATTAAATTACATTTTAATTACCAAGCAGTTTTTTTAAAAGTTAAAAATATTTTCATATAACTTAAAATTAATTTATTGACAGCAAGCAGTTATTATCCAGAAATGCATATTACAAAGTTATGTTAACATCAAATATTTTTTTATATACTTCTAAAAAACAATTTTGAACTTAGGATTTAAATTTAATTCAAATCTTCAACAAAACATTAAATTTTCTATTGATTATCGTAATACATAAATTAAGTTAATAGATTTTACAATTAAAAATACTAAGTTTTCATTGTTTTGTTAACACAACTTAAATCTTCAGTGTTTTTTATTTGCAGACTATTATATATCACACAATATTATACTTATATTATAATAATTTTTATCACAAATTTACAAATAAGATTAGTATAGGTTTTAAACTATTATACTTTATGAGGCTTTACACGCAATTTTAATTCATTCTTTTATGAAATTAGCTAAGATCAATTGCGTGTTTTGCATAAAACGTGATTAAATATCTTAAATATAATTCGATCTTCTCAATAAGTGATCCAACCACGCCCTTTATT
Organism: Latrodectus elegans; assembly: GCA_030067965.1. NCBI lineage: Eukaryota > Metazoa > Arthropoda > Arachnida > Araneae > Theridiidae > Latrodectus > Latrodectus elegans. The sequence continues at coordinate 69,106,258 of CM057815.1, forward strand.
AATCCCTATTCACCAGAGGAAAAACTCTTGAAGTTTATATTAGAAATAGATATAGGGAATAAAATTAGAGGTATTTATTAAACTAGATTAATCACCAAGAGAATTGTTTTTGGCGGCGACGAAATTGTTCGCTCAAGAGTAAAATATTTTACGATAGGTATCTAGTAATAAAAGAACACCAATACTATATAATAAAAATTATTCGAAGTGTAAAAATTTATTCAGATGAAATGGGGGCATGAAAAAAATATTGAGAACTGAATTTCGTTACTTTTTTTAAAAGTCCTGGTGACTCAAATGATTTTTTATTAAAATGAAAAGCACTATTAAAAATTCTGGGTTATCGTTTTATTTATGGACACAATCAAATAATACGAAAACTATACCTATATTTTTAAGTGTGTATTTCTATTATGAAATTCCTCTCGAGATTAGAAAGCAATTCTTTATACACTAAATATAAATTTAAACAGATTATTTTATGCGCTGTAGTATAAAATGATTTATTTAAAAATAAGTCTCATTTTAGTTCTGGTTATGCAGTTCTCTAATACAAAGGTGGAAATCCTCAATTGTAGTACTTTCTTTTAATTTACATCCCTTTTTATGCATTCATTATGTTCGTCTTAATTTTAAGTCAACCCTAATTTCATACTATATTAATTGAAATTAATCATAAACGTAAGGATTAGTTTTTATAATTGTTTATGTACATAAACTTTTGTTGTATACATTTATGGATTAATGTATGTTTAACAAAATATCGTGTACAATATATATATATATATATATATATATATATATATATATATATATATATATATATATATATATATATATATATATATATATATATATATATGTATGTAATATATATACTTGCAAGTGAATTATCAAATCAGGAATGAAAATAAAATAGGCTAATTTTTACAATTTTGGTGCTTATATATAAACGATTTGGGTAAAACTGAATATTAAAGTCTCAACTTGACTAATTTGGCGGAAAAATGTTTTGCCAAGTGGAGGAGACCAAGTGGTATTGGAAATTGATTGGCAACCCACAATGAGCGCCGATTGGCATAAGAAGTCAGTTATTCCCCCTCCCCCATCTAACACTAAATAAGAAAACAATAATAAAATCATGTAAATAAAGCTGAGTTTCCCCCAGATTTTAAACTGCTAAGCCTAACCGCATGCAATAAAACAGTAATCGTAATAAGAATTGATTAAAGGTTCTACTTAAAAATATTTTAGAATTAAAATTAACGGAAATAAAGTAGCGAAAATAATTGCATTTTATAATATCTAGTAAAAAATAAATAAAATAATGAATTTCACTTATAAAAGGTAGAATGTTACAAATTATTACTACATAAAATTTAAAAAATCTGGAATAATTTTAAAAAATAGATTTTATAATTTCGTTTATTATTGGAAAATTAAATACTTAAAATATAATTCTAGGAATTTTATGGCTGCAAGAAATAACTAAAATAAAATTCTTACCTTCATTTTTTGCCTGGCGCTCTACATGCACAGCAAAATCCTAAATGAATATAAAGGACGGAATTGAAATACCGGCGCTATATCCACAGCGAAATAGAAAACAAATATAAAAGATAGGATTAAATTCTGCACTATATCTACAGCGAAATACAAAACGAATATAAAAGACAGGATTGAAATTCTGCGTTATATCCGCAACGAAATGCAAAACGAATAGAAAAGACAGTATTGAAATACCGGCACTATATCCACACAGAAATAAAAAATATGAATACAAAAGACAATATTTATATTTCGCGCTACATTCGAAGTGAAATAAAATATAAATATGATAAAACAGAATTTAAATTAACCCGCTTTACATCTGATAAAAAAAAATCCAAAATAAAAATGGCGAGCATTTCCGGGATGTGACCCAGGCCGTTCCAACTTTTCGCACTGGTATATGACTTTTCTGGAATGCATACGTGTATTCAATAGATTGCACGCTTCAAGTATTCACAGATTCCTTGAATCATTCCGACGTGGTATTTGGTGAACATTTGGCAACCAATTATTTACGGTGATGTTTTGGCGAATAAACTTGGCGAGGAAAAAAATCATCAAATTTTCGACTTTTTGCTCAGAACGTGGCGACTTTTTGCACTTCGTGAGCTGAGATCGTAATACTCAGTTTAGCTACGTTTCTGGACTGTGTATTCAAGCTTGCATGATTCAAGAATTCACAGATTCCTTGAATTATTAGACATTCATGATAGTTTTGTGTTTTTTCATTATTTTGCTACATGCCACTTTGAGTAACTTTTAACAATAATATTTAAAGATATGTTATCCAGTGTTTTAGACTTGAAAACTGGGAAGCTCTTTTGTTTAACTACAATAAGTTCAATAATTATTAAATGAACTGAACATTTCACGGTAACGTTAACGATTGAATGACGTTCAATGAAATTGATGAACCCCTTTCTGACATTTCCAGCATCAGCAATTTTCTCACTGTTGTTGTAATCTGGTAACGATAGTTCTCCAGAGGAATTACTTAAATGGAGAGGTCTTTTTTCAATATCCGCATCCTATTTTATGCGTTTAGAGTCATTTAGATCAAGTTTTAATGTCTAATCATTTTTTTAATTTTTGATACATGTTTTGAATAAAAGAAAATAATTAAACAATGAAATCAATGAGAAATATTTTTTTTCTCTTCGCATTTCATTATAATCAAATGTTTTTATTCAAAAATTTTTCCTTTTACATTTCAGGAGCAATGTTTTCTCTAAAACCTCTTAAACCATGCTAATAAGCCAATGTGACTCAGTAAGAAAAAAGTCCAATATTGCTTAAAATTTGGCCAAATATTTAATTTTATTTAATGCTGAAAATTAAATTAAAATAAATCTTGCATAGATGAAAATTAGGATAACAAACAACGTTCAAACACTTTATGTAAATATTAATATATTTTTATTATAGTTCATCATAATACTAAGTCGCTTCCACATTATTCTGCATTTTAAATTGGGTCAAAAATATTCAAATAAAAACAGTGATATATGAAATGTCTGAGGAATATGAATGAAAAAATATATTGTATAATAAATATATTTTTATATTGTGTCACAAAGTATATTTTATAGAAATAAAATATACTTTGTGACACAATATAAAAAACTAAATGGTGTAAAATAACTTTAAAATCATCAACATACACTACTAGCCATTAAAATTGCTACATCAAGAAAGCGACATGCTACAGACGTGAAATTTATACGAAAGGAAATAGGTGCTGTGATATGCAAATGATTAGCTTTTCAGCACATTCAGACAAAGCAGGCGCCAATAGCGACACCTACATTGAGTTTAAATGAGGAAATTCTTCAGCCGATTCCTCATACACAAATTGCATTTGAACGTTGTTGTCTGGTGAAAAGTTGTTGTGATGCCTCGTGTAAAGGAGAAATGCGTACCAACACGTTTCTGGCTTTGATAAAGGTCGAATTGTAGCGTACCGGGATTGCGGTTTATCTTATCGCAGTATTGCTGCTCGCGTCTGTCGAGATCCAATGACTATTAGCAGAATATGGAATCGATGGATTCAGGACGGTAATACGGAACGCCATGTGGGATCTCAACGGCGACCTATCACTAGCAGCCGAGAAGACAGGCATATTATCCGCATGGCCGTAATGGATCGTGCAACCACGTCACGAGCCGTCAGACAAGAAACGGGGTCGTTTGGAAGACAACAAGTGTATGCACGAACAGTTCGACAACGTTTGCAGCAGCATGGACTCTCAGCTCGGAAACCATGGCTGCGGCTTCCCTTGACGCTGCGTCATAGACAAGAGCGCCTTCAATGGTGTGATCAACGACGAACCTGGGCGCACGAATAAGGAGACGTCATCTTTTCAGATGAATCCAGGTTCTGTGTACAGCATCATGATGGTCGCATCCGTGTTTGGCGGCATCGTGGTGAAAGCACACTGGCAGCGTGCATTCGTCATCGTCATACTGGCCCATCACCTGGCGTGATGGTATGGGGTTCCATTGGATACACGTCTCGGTCACCTCTTGTTCGCATTGACGGTGCTTTGAACAGTGCACGTTACATTTCTGGTGTGTTACGACCTGTGGCTCTACGCTTTATTCGAGCCCTGCGAAACCCTACGTTTCAGCAGGATAATGCCCGACCGCATGTTGCCGGTATTGTACGGACCTTCCTTGATACGGAACATGTTCGGCTGTTGCCCTGGCCAGCACGTTCTCCAGATCTTTCACCAATAGAAAACGTCTGGTCAATGATTGCCGAGCGACTGGCTCGTCACCAAACGTCAGTCACTACGGTTGATGAACTGTGGCATCGTGTTGAAGCTGCATGGGCATCTGTACCTGTACATGCATTCCAATCTCTATTTGACTCAATGCCCAGGCATATAACTGATGTTATTACTGCCAGAGTGGTTGTTCTGGGTACTGATTTCTCAGGATCTATCCAGCCACACACACACAAATATATATATTTTTTGAAAATTTAATCACTTGTTATTTCTAGTATAATATATTTGTCCAATAAATATCATTTTGTTATCTGCATTTCTTCCTGGTGTAGCAATTTTAATGGCCAATAATGTGTTAACGATTCTCAGTCACACTGTTCTTATGCGTTTTAATTTCATACTTTCATCCATTATCTGTATGCAAATTTTAAATTTATTCACAATAAGAGCAAAAGATTAGGTTTTAATTTCCATCCGAAACTCCTTGTATTGAGTTAGAATAATAAATCGGTACCAAAATAAAGACACAATTAATTACCAACAATTATGTTAAAAACGTCTAAAAAAGTACACATTAAAATAATAAAACTGCACTTTTTGGAGTGAAAATTTTTTGATTCATTCCCAGCAACAACCGCGCAAATTGAATTGGATATTCGATTCTGCTTCCTATTATATCCATATCTGTTGAGTTCTTAGTATTTAATTACTTGAGGCCAGTCGCCACCTTATTATTTAGGAAAATTATATGAGAAAAGCACTAATCAATCTGTTTCTTAATTAAACTATTATACGAAATCAAAAAAAAAACCTTTGATTTCGTATAGGGGATCATTTTAACCTTGTGTTAAGACCCCTTTAATCAGAATGGATGGTTCCAAGGTTAACTGTAACCTCAGTAAAGAAGCTAGGAATGTAGCATAAATAATTTCTTCGAAGGTGATTTTTAAAGTGGGTGCTATCGAAATGTGAATATAAAATTATCTTTTTCAAAAGTGCAAGATAGATTATATATAGTGGATGCTATATAAAATCTTTCTAAAATTTTTCATAATTGTTTAAATGTTGTAATTTGTAATGACAGAAATAAATTCTATTGGTCATAAAATATTCAAGAAAAGACGAGATTTCAATGGAAAGATACTTTAATGCTCAAAAGCTTTTTCCCTCGATTCTTCATTTTTCTACTTTTTTCTATTATCTATTACATGCAGTTATTAGCGCGACCATTATGTAACTCTAAAGAGAAAATACTATGTAAATTACCTTGAAGCTTATTAATAACTCTTACTTTTATAACCTGTTTTATACTTAACAGAATTACTGTTTTAGATTTATTTTATTTCCAAACGAAAAAGTCATTTACGAAATGTCAGGAAAAATTTTATAAAAAATTTTTTATCACTCTTAGTCTGATTAACAAATTTGACTTAATTGACAAACAAATAAAGAAATTGTAAAATGTACTTTAACTACATAAAAAAGCAAACACTTATTTCATTTATTTATTAACTGCAATTTTCAAAATACCATTTATTATTGCTTTTAAAATACCTAATTTATATCGAAATAATCTTTAAGTATATAAATTAAATATATATTTCATTCTTCTGTTGGCTACTATTTTCCAATTATTTCAAAAAAGCCAATGATAAATTATTCACTAAATAATTTTTAAACTATGGCATATTATTTCATTTTATTACATTTGTTTCGCTTGAATTTTAAATTATTAAATAGTATTTTTCACAATTATTTTATTATGAAAATCAATAGCCAATCACTAAATTCATTAACTGTTTTAATGAATTTAGTGATTGGCTATTGATTTTCATAATAAAACTTATTTTTTCTAGTTTGAATTAGAATTTGTGGGAATTAATTTTAACTTAAAATTACGTAATATATAATTTTCATTTCTTTATTTATTTTTCATTATATATCAATTCTAGGTTTTAATCACGCGAAGAAATTAGGAAATTATTTATAAGATATATTCAATAAACATTTAAACACTTTCATTTTTATTTCCTTCTTTCATTAGTTAATAATTTAAAATTCATTGATATTTTAAATAGTTATTTCTGAAATATATTTTGAATATAAAAGTCATTTGTTTTATATTCTATCAAACAGTATTTCTTTCAGGTTCAAAATTTCATCCAATTACAAAATTTCGTAAACATTTATTAAATAGTTAATTTCGAATTCATTTTATGTAGTATATAATTTTTCTCAATTTAGTAAAAATTCTTTTACAAAAACTATACAATTCATAACAAAGGATATTTAAAAATGACTTGATATGCTAAATTAACTTCACATCAGTATTCTAGTATATAAAATACTATATAAAATAACTAATATTTAATGATAGCATAAAAATACTCTTTATCATTAAGTCAAATTTTTTGTTTGATGCTCTTCGTAATTTTAGAGAGTTGTTAATAAAAATGAAAAAAAAATCGTTTCCCACCAGAGTTTCCTGTTACATTCACTGCACCAAACGTGATTATATCGCAGTTAATTAAATTAATTTCTAAATTAAAGGGATGGACAAGTGGAGTTTAATCTCCTTTTTTCTGATGACAAAATATCCCAGGTTCAAGACATGCAGAGAGAGAATAACGATGCAAGTCAGCGATTTGTTTAATAAGATTAATCACCAAAGATTTTGTTTTTGGCAACGATGAAATTGTTCTCTCAAGTGGAAAAGAGTTCACATCAGGGAAATGGAAACCAGAGCTTCCAGGAACGATGTCGAAAAATAAGCAAAAAAATATATATTAGCAAGAACAGCTATACGTCATTTATAAAATTAAGTTAGTTTTTTGCATCCTTTGAATTCTAGGGTATTCTTTTCAAACTATAATGGATCAAAGAGTTAATTAGGATATATTTTGAATGAAAGAAGTTAGTAACACTTGTGTATTACGTTACTTATTGAAATTAATATAAAAAACTTAAAATAGGCTTTAATTATTTTAAGACATTTTTAGCAATTAATGTAATTATAATAACATCTCCACAAATATATAGTAAAATGAATATTAATCAAAAATTATAAACATATAACCTTTTCATAAATATTGCTAAGAAGTATCGTGTATTTTTACAAATTATATTACTATGCATTTCTCTAATTACTTCCCTTTTATTTATTACAAAATCTTGTTTTATAGTGTAGATAATACTAAAGTCTTACAATTATTAACGAATATACCACAAGTATTTTATAAATATTTTTTTTTCAGTAGAAACATTTCGATATATCATGTAACACATTAATTCAAAAGAAATTAAAATAAAATTAACTTATAAATTTTGCATTAAAATGATTAAATTAAGTGTTTCGATGAAAATTTGAAATTAAATATCACTATTATCTGCATATACATTGAAGAACAAAGACATTATGATCACTATCAACATTTGATATTATATCCGGCATGTTGACCTAAAAAAACCACGTGATTCAGGGGAAATAGTATTCATACTTCCACGAATAATATGAAGCATTAATAGTTTGATTACATGTGAAATTTAGAGGAAAGAGAGCTAGTCCAAGCAATTTGGAAGAGGGCAGATTGTTATGACAAAAGCTGAGATGGTCATCAGGAATCTAGATACTTATGCTAGATGATACTATTACTACGATGCTAGATACTTATGCTACTATTACTACGATGCTAGATACTTATGCTCCTACACAAGTTGTATACCAGGTTGTTTTACTCGGACAACTAAAACAAAATTAGTGGCAGAATGTGGCTCAATTTATTTATGAATCCAATGTAATTTCTAAAATGAATTTTTCTGTTATAAGATTTATCTGCGTCACCAACAACGCCTATTATCAAAAGTATGAGAATCTTCTAGACCGAAGTAAGTGCTAATGGTACTATCGTCGCTTTAACAACATGGTATATTTACCAAGAGTGATACCTCACAAACTGAAAGTAAGATGTTTAATAATAAGATACTCATTCAGAATCATTGCAATCTGTCAAAGTTATTTCAATTAGCAGATTTTTCTCTAACACACAAAGTGTAATCCCAGATATTATGTTTAATGTTCATTGCGATATTGTTTCCACTGTATCGCTCACCTTCCTTTTATTATGTTGCTTTAAAAATAAAACCTCCTCAGACATTCTATCTATCTTACTATTTGTTATAGACAGACCTTTCTGTGACGTTATTATTGCTGAGCTACAAGCTGAGTGGTTACCTTTCTAATATTTGACTTAATAATACATAGATTAGGTTCAGATATAGATTTTAGTGGTTTATAATCACCTTTAAATAAATGATCTGGTAAAATCATTTGTCATGTGCATAAAATGACTATTGATAAGCAAAGAAGGAGCAAATTCGACAATGAATAATTTGCAACGAAATGTTGAAAGAATTTCGCAATAAACTAACATCGTTACAAAACTTACCACATAAATCCTACAAATTAGCGTGAAATTGTGTCGAAATATACCAAGAAATGTTTGATAAAAATACACAAAAAGTCTTTTATTTCTATGATAAATTTTTCCATGCTTAAAAATCTTTCGTTACCATTTCATATTATTCAACACTACCTATACCGCTGCCACATTTAAAAGAGTAACGTGTGCATATGCAATTCCAGGATTAAGACAACCCTTCACACATTCTTCTTGAATGCTCATCTGTTTCACAAGAAAGGAACGAACTCCGTAAAGACATAAATAGCAGATGGTCCCCGGTTTTGGAGGATCTAGTGACGAAATAGACTTAGGTATTTTTTTAAAAATTTTTCCATGCTGAAATCTCTATCTTCTTTTTCGCTTTTATGTTTCTGTTTTTCTCTTTGCCTTCTTTTATTATTTTTTAATTTTTTTTTCATCTCATGATTTATTTTTGATTTGTTATCTAGTACATTTGATGTACCTTCGGGTCCTGTGTGGTATTCCATGGTGCACAGGGAAATATTTCCCAAAAATAAAAATTTAAAATTGTAAAACTAGGAATAACAGTAAAAAGGTGGTTTATGAAAATTAAATAAGAAAAATATTAAGCATAACATATAAGGATTTTTTCCTCGTCTCCAAAAAATTCAGAAATTGGCTTGCAGTATCATATGACAGCTGTGCCTTTCTAAAAGTCATTGTATGATTAAATCTCTTTAGAGAGAGAGAGAGTGCGTGTGCGTGAGTGCGTGCATGCGTGTGCGTGAGTGCGTGCATGCGTGTGCGTGAGTGCGTGTGTGTGCGTGAGTGCGTGTGTGTGCGTGAGTGCGTGTGGCGTGAGTGCGTGTGTGTGCGTGAGTGCGTGTGTGTGCGTGAGTGCGTGTGTGTGCGTGAGTGCGTGTGTGTGCGTGAGTGCGTGTGTGTGCGTGAGTGCGTGTGTGTGTGTGCGTGAGTGCGTGTGTGTGTGTGCGCGTGAGTGCGTGTGTGTGTGTGCGCGTGAGTGCGTGTGTGTGTGTGCGCGTGAGTGCGTGTGTGTGTGTGCGCGTGAGTGAGTGTGTGAGAGACCGCGTGAGTGCGTGTGTGTGTGTGCGCGTGAGTGCGTGTGTGTGTGTGCGCGTGAGTGCGTGTGTGTGTGCGCGTGAGTGTGTGTGTGTGCGCGTGAGTGCGTGTGTGTGTGTGCGCGTGAGTGCGTGTGTGTGTGTGCGCGTGAGTGAGTGTGTGAGTGTGTGTGTGTGTGTGTGTGTGTGTGTGTGTGTGTGTGTGTGTGTGAGTGTGTGTGTGTGCTCGTGAGTGCGTGTGTGTGTGTGCTCGTGTGTGCGTGTGTGTGTGCCCGTGAGTGCGTGTGTGTGTGCACGTGAGTGCGTGTGTGTGTGTGTGCGCGTGAGTGCGTGTGTGTGTGTGCGCGTGAGTGTGTGTGTGTGTGTGTGTGTGTGTGTGTGTGTGTGTGTGTGTGTGTGTGTGTGTGTGTGTGCACGTGTGTGTGTGTGTGTGTGTGTGCACGTGTGTGTGTGTATGTGAGTAAAGTATAACATAGAATGCAAATTTACGGTTTATTTAATGCAATTTTCAATACTTGGTGGTTAGGTGTAACTTAATTTTAAAAATTATAAAAAAGTTTACGTGTGCATTTAAGAATTTTGAGTTGATTCAACTAGGTCTTGCTACAACTTACAACATTATCCAGAATATGAAATATCTTATACATATAATTTTTTGGTTTTCTGTTATAATCTTCGATGATATTTCACGAATAAGAATGAATTCAATCGGGATTTGCTGATTAAATAGGATTAATCTCTTCAACAATATTTATATTTCGATCAAGAAATAACTGGCTTAATTGATTGTCAGGTCAACGACCCCTCAATTCTTAGTTAAAGCAAAGGATCTATAATAAATTTTCTTTAAATATCTTCTTTAAGTTAACGATTTCAATGAAAACATCATCAATGCGGATTCCATATGCCTTACTTTAAATCTATTTTGCAACTCATATTGAAAAAAAACTAAAATTGCCTTAACTGACACGCTATGTTTTGTGTGGTTAATACGATTTAAAAATCTTTCACAAATTTTTAGAATGTGCATTTTATGTATGTACATTTATTGATAATACTTATCGAAAGCTTGCACATTTATGTTTTGCGATTTCAGGATGATTTAACAAAAAGTTGTTTCAAAGCTTTACATTATAAAGTACATTTTTATGTTAACATTTCATTGTATTAAGTGTGGATTCATTTATCGCAAGCACTTGTGTAGCGCACTTAAAAAAAGCTTCTTATCATATTCAAAAAAATAAGTTTTGATAGTGGCTATTTCTGATTGAACCAGTTTATAAAATGATAAGAAAAAAGTTCATTAACATAGCAACCGTGACAAAGCAGTTTCATATCTCTGAATTTTATCATCCACATAAGAATTTTCAAAAACCATTCGTTTTATTTTTCATCTATTCGTTTTAATTTATAGCTAGAAAATGGACAGAAGAGCCATAGATGCAAACATTACGTATTCTCTTGACGATTTCATTTCTACTAATATACTTTCAACACTATTTACTAGCTCAAAATGAAAGAAAAAAGTACAATAGGGAAACTTTGCAAAGACTTTTAGAGAGGTTTCATTACATAAATGATGCTTGTTAAGTTCAAATGAATATAAGAATTAACCATACAGTTGCATTGTAATCGAAAAGTCTATCCTATATATTCAGTGAATAAAGAAAGATTTAAAAATCGCAATCACAGTTGTGACTCTAGAAAACTGAATGGAAGACTAAATTGACGTGTAAGAAGACATTTCTCGCATTTAAGTGACTGTGATACAGATTTCATTATCAGCTTGAAAACTGTAGGTTGTTCAATGCGTTATGCTAGACCACTGTATCGCTAACCTATGCTAGCCCACTGGATCTTTGAAATGTGTTACCAGAGCCTGTTGGTAGCAGTGGACCCGATCTTCTAAACACATCGTTCGTTTTAAAAATTATCCGGAAAATAATGGTGCGAGAGGATCATGAGGCAAATAATTGTGGAATCAATACTGACATGTTCTACCATACGATCATACCAGTTGTACCACAAACCATTTCCATATACCATTTGGGGGAGAATCTGTGATAATAAAAACACATTCATTCTTTTCTAATACTGCTTTTAACATCGTAACATCAGCGAATCCATTTACAGTAGTGGCAAGCTGTAACGATGTAAAATGCTACACATTGACAAAATGTGATGTTTAATGATGAATGCTGGTTTTTCTGGGAGCAGATATCCACAGCGTAAGTCGGGGGGGGGGGGGCTTTGGTAAACTGTACTTCTAACCCACGTAATTACATGAATCATGCTTGCACAGCAAATTTAAGAGTCTTGGAGGCCATAGCATATAATAGTCGGTCAACTCTAATTGTTATTGTAGTTATAACAGCATGTTTCTTTGAACATAATAGTACAATTTGGAAAAAAACTGTTGAAAAAGAGTATTTGTAATTTAAAAGCAGGTTCCCAACAGAAGACACCAATATTTGATCTGAAACCCTGAATCATTCCACTCTAGTTGTGGTATTTGGCCCCATAAGGGCTTAACGTCATATTGATGACATTCTTCCAATTTGTTGTACTGACTTCATTATCAATTGTATTGACTGTCATTATCAACATGAATAATGATACAAGTGAATCTTTCACCTGTATCATTATTCGTATTAAATTTAATCTTAGTTTTATTCTTTCTTTTTGGTTTTGCTATTTTCCATGTTCTTGAGTCTATCTGCTTAATTCATAGTGCAGAACCTTATTCCTATTGTCTATTTTGGAAGTAAGGCGTTATTATTCTTTCTTGATAAAATGGAGATTTTCTTTAACAGTGATTGGTATAAAGTACGCTTGGTAGTCATATTACAAATGGATACACAAATGAGTGACAGTGAGTAAGTAATCAGAAGTAATAAAATTAAGTATTCTCCAAACTATTTCGTTATTTGTGGTATATCTACATATTTGCTTCTATTATTTCCTGAAGTTGTTAATCTAAATATACAAATCAGAACAATTTACCTATTTTACATGCAAAGTTATAAAATATTTAGTTTCAAAGAATCAAATTTAATCCTTCAGTCTTCAAACTAATTTAATGATTCTTTCGCCGGCTGACATTATTGTGCAATAGTCTTATGATAGTGATGATGAAATTATATTACAATAAAAGATATTGAAAAAATAATAGACTCTATCATGAAGATTAATTGGGAGAAGTATTTCTATAATATCTATTTTTATTTTAATAATCATAATTAGTTTCACAAAAGAGCTATTATTGTATTTCTTAATAATCATGCTTTAATATCTTAACTATTAAAATTATTATATAAGTAACTGAAAAAGTGAATAAATTTAATTAAACACGTAAACGGAATTGTTAAAATTTGAAAGGGAAATTTAATGACATTATTAGATTTCTATGAATAAGTAAGAAAATATATATTTATATTCTTAGAAAACTGATAATCCCATCAGATTTCCTTATCAAATTTCAATAAGACTTTAATTTTTTATTCAATTAAATTTTTTCTGTGACAATAAATAAATCTTAGAATCAGTCTTAAATGGTATAGATTCCAATTCAGAGCATATTTTTTCTCAAGATCAGCTAAGATTTTGATGAGTATGTATCAGACACACACACACACAGAAAATTTTATCATCCATGCTTCAAGCAATAAAATACTTAATACTGTTTATCCAAAAGTGCTGAGATAGTAAAAATAACAATTCTACTTTATTTTTTATTTGGTGTTTGTGAGAAAGCCGTCAACTTTCTTTCGTAATTTCACTTTTATTTCTAACATTTAATTACTACTCATTAAAACTTACACTTTTAATTAAATTTAAGATCTCTACTAAAACTTATCTTACTAAAACTATTTCTATTGTTTCATTCTTTACATTAATCTATTTTTACTGTTTCCACTTCATTAATTTAATAGTTATTTGTATTTTATCACATGATAGCACATTTTGGTTGCAGAAATAATATGATAATGTATACCTTAACCAATTAGAAATTATAGTCATTATATGAATAAAATGTTAAAATATTTAACTTGGCTTAGTGAAAGGACAGCTTTCCTTAAAGTAGAAACAAGCTACTGTTGAACAACGGGGAGTGACGAAGCATTTCTATTTTTTGTTTGCATGTTTATTTGAGTGGGCGTTAGAGAATTTTCCAAGTTTCTACCTACGAACATCTAAATATGGATTACAGTCACTGAAGAGTTATCATGGAATGAAATATGTGGCAGATATTCAAATACATTGCAAAGAATTTCACTAGTTATACTGTTTTAACAAAATGCACTCAGCATTCAAACCATAACAAACATTACTTTATTGTGCATTGACAATAAAATCGGCATAGGTGCCGTATAATCCATGATTCCAAATTCTGAACTTTTTTGGTGATGAAGAAATGTTGCTAAGATGATGTGTAGTAATGTGTGCAATGACTAAATACTAGGGTTACCAAAATAGAATTTTCTGCATAATTCTTATAAATCTCAATATGTATGATGTAATAAAAATGAGGCTGCCAGATACATAAGAAAACCCACCAAAAAATCGCCAATCTCAGAATTTGGCATCATAGATAATACGGCACATGTGCCATAAAATCTTTATTGACAAAAAATAAATTTATTCCAAGGAAGAGAATTTTCATTGGTCAAATGGTTTCAATATTTACATTGGAATAAATTACAGTTTCCTTAAACGTAGTTTATTTTTATGATATTTTTAAAGACTAGTTTGAGACTGACTTGTTATTTTTGCCCCCTGAGTTTCACACAGAGATTTATTTTATACTCACGTGTGTTGAGAAACATTGTTATTGAAATTTTACTACATTTTAATTATACACAGCTTATCTCATAAATTCGACTTAATGTACAAAGGCATATTAAGTAAGCTATGGGATTGAAGGCAGATTTCAAAACATCTATTACATATTACAAAGAACTCAAAATAAATATTTTACCAAATATAATTGAATTTTCATCAAATTTCATTCAGTATTTATATCATTCAATTAGCATATATTACTTTTTTTCAATGAAACTGCTTTCTTTAAGCGATGTAAAAACAATTGCTCTAGAAAAACATCTAAAATTTTTAAGAACATCATGAAAAATAAAAATTGTTACCATTGTTTTTTTTCTCATGAAATAATTCACACATTTTCTATCTTCTTTCGATTTAAATTTAAAGTTTATAAAATAATAACAATAAATAATTTATATAAGAAACACCATTCGTCATCCACAGTAATTTTTATTCTCCTTACCAACTATGTGAGTGTCTTGTTTTTATAACATCAGGAAAACACTTCAAAGAATTTCTTTGGCAATAAAATGTTTTTGACACTAGAAATAGAAAAGGAATCTGAGTCCTTATCCCATATAAAATATTTGGAGAAGGAAATGAAGTTTTGAGAGAAGGTAAAGGAGGGGTTAAGCCTGGGGTAAATCATATTTTTCCACTTGGTTGCTTTGAAAATTTCACTTGGTCGATTCTCGTCAGAAAAAGCTATTTTTATTTTCTCACACAAATAAGAAAATATATTTATTCTCTTCGATTGATTTTATCGAGATAAAATATGATTTTTCATATTTAAAATGATTTAGGAAATTAAGTTTTAGTAAAATATGAAAATAACTTTCAGTGAAATAAAGTCATTGCCATTTTAGAATTAATTAAGAACTTAAGGTATGAAAGAGAATAATTTATACGCATTAAGAATAATTATAATTTAATATTGCTTAAACAAAACAATTTCTCTTTAGAAATAAAAACAATTTGAATTTCATTTTTATTTTCTAGAATTGAGATTATTATCCGTAATTATTGTATATCTTCTCAAGAAAATTGTTTGATTATATAGTTGTATTGTGATTATGAAAACATATGTGTTTACTATAGAGAAAAGCTTTTTCAAATGCTGATTTTAATTTAATACTTATATAAAATTATTTTATTAAAAATGTATTGAAGCGTAAAAAAGGCTTTTAAAAATTATTTTACTAAATTTACTTTTCCCATTATATTAATTGCAATAACAAAATATATTTTTTTATACTTTAATAAATGTGTAGAAGAATTTAGGTATTCTGACATTACTATATGCAAAGCTAAGTAATTTTTTACTCTCATTGAACACATATTTAAAAAAAAAACTACAGAGAGAAGGAGAAGTAAATCATAAATGTGAGTAATAAATTCTAAAAATAAATTCCAAATAAATATGTTGATGACAAAAAGATGGAAATTTTGAGTCACCAAAGTCAGTGAAACCAACTGTGACAAAATGATTAGCTGAATCAAATAATGACGATTGTGAAGTTTTTTTTTCAAATATTGCTCGTAGATAAGATGTTTTTATTTAAATATTATAAGAACAAATCTTGAATAATGTGACTGTGAAATTTTGAGTTGGTCAAGAAAATATAACGTGTTATACATAGAAAAAAATTTCAAGATACTGAATCCATAATTCATCTTCCAGGAATAAATGCTTTTCAGCAAGATGCATTTTTGTAAAGAAAATGAAAATATGAAATAGTCATTTCTGATGCTTATTCATAGAGGAAATGCAGTGTTTTTAAAATATTTGTGAGTGTGTGTGTATTGTTTATTTTACAAAATCTTTATCAAATCTGGTCCTTCTTCTCTATTCCTCAGAAGAAAAAAGTGTCCAGTTCTTTCATTTCTCAATATTTTTTGCTTTTTTGACTTTATTTTCCACTTTTGCTTATTCCATGATTAGACTAATCAGTTTCCTTTGTTTTCTTAATGTTTTAGTTTTTTTTATTAGAAACATGTTTCACTTTCTTAAAAATATTTTCTAAGTTTCAAAATTTATTTTTTATTCATTATGCTAAAGATTTCTCAAAGATTTTGATTTTCTTTATACTTATATCTGTGGTGGTGAATGAAAATATTTTATTAGCATCTCAACCAATATTTTGAAAAAATGGAACTTTATTAGTCCTGCTATGCCTTAGTTATAGCTTTTATAACCTAAATTTTAACTAATTAGGGTATAATAATGTTATTCAATGTTATTCTTAAATTGTTGTTTGATTTTTATGCATTATGATTAATATCTGTTGATCATAACATACAAAAATCTAACATCAATTTAACAATTGTATTCAGAAAATTATTTTAAATACAAACTACGAACATACATTTTCCTTTTTTTCTTCAGTAGATAGATAACAATAAAATGTTTCAAAAGTTTTGTGTCTACAAAGATTTAACTTGCAGGAATTTTTCCTGGACAGGGAAACCTCTTCATGTATCACAAAGAAGACATTTACTAAATATCATGTTTTAAATTCTGCTAAATTTATGCCGGAAAGAAGAGATAAAACATTCGTTTCATGTTACTCAATTGTGGCTGGATATTTTAACCGCTCAGGTTCTTTAATACAATATAGTATTTAAATAAAAATATGACAGTTGAATAACATAGACTGATTATTATTGACATTAATTTTGTCCAGCAAAAGTCATTGCTTAATTACGGCGGCAGTGTATTTTGATAAAATAAGGCAAAATGTGGTGGATATCAAAGAATATTTTATTACATATTTACATTTTAAAGGTGTTATATAATATTCTCAAATGTTTCTTAAGAGAAAACTTGAAAAAAAAGGTTTAAATACCAGCTTAATGGATATCCTTGTAAATATTAAACACCTTATATTGATCTCCCATTGTTCAATGGGACCAAATCATGGATTTTGAATTCAAAAAGTTTGATCTTACTAATTAATTAGGTAAAATCTTTTATTTTTTTAATTAGTTTTAACGCTATTTGTTTGCGTGGTTATCAACCTATCAAATTTTGCAATATGGTTTTCTAACAAACTTTCTAAATTATGAAAATATTTCTTTTCTTGATTTGGAAGAACAACAAATTTTAACTTCATATTTGTTGTCTTATCCATGGAAAAAATACATGAAGAAGAATCAAATATTTGAATAACAAAATTTGCTAGATTTACATCTTCAAGACCAAAGAAATTCCTGTGCTTATGAGCCGAGTCCATGAAATAAAGCAATAATATCCATGCAGCTGAAGACATACTCTGAAGTTAGGTATGGCTGTTCTGAATGCTTTTACTGAAATCAAATGATGTATAAATATTAATACTAAATGAATAATATATATGAAATTATCACTCAATTTGCAATTGTACTTTAAGGCATATCCTGGAAAATATTTAATCAGTTTTGCTCATTAGAATTCATTTCATGTGAATATAAATTTGGCATTTAACAATTTTGATTGGATGAAAAAAATAAATGAAAATTTTATAAAATAATAATTTATATATTGCAAATAACTTTAATAAGTTTATTTTGAATACCTGTTGTACTGTTTCATTTTTCGTTTCAATTTGTTGGTTATTATTTATTTAACACAGGAAAAGAAACTCGCATATTTCCTTACTTCGAGTGGTGAAAGTATGCAAGTAAATATAGAATATTCATTTTTTATAATCGAAATTCAAGTTTCGTATTTACAAAAATGTGATATTGACATCTGAGTGAACAAAATTCTGTAAGTTCTATTTCCCAGTATGTTTTGTGAGTTTTTTTTAAATATCTTAAACTGTGCTAACATGTCTTCATAAGACATCGGAGAAAACCTTATATGCATCCAATTGTTTATAAAACCGTAAATATTTTTTTGAATATTTGACTAAGGTACCTCCAAGCAACTGCCATAAGAATTAATTTAACTAACGGTAATAGATTTCTCCTTTTTTGTTGAGGTTATAAGCAAAACTTAGTATTTCAAATTTTCAAATTAATAATTTTTCAGTCTTTCCCATAAATACTTCTACTTACGATTTTCATAGATATTTTTAGCAACGTGATTTCTAAAAGCATTTTCTACTTAATTCCATGACATCTTCTTGCAGTTATTTTTCCCACTAGTCATTAGAAAATACCATTTTATCTTATATCTTGAACTTAATTCCAATTATCACTGTAAAGATCTTGATATAGCAATATTTTGATGGCAAGTTTGGTTAATACGAAATCCTTTCATTTGAGTTTCCTCAATGATTGCTCAAAGCAACTCCTGATAATGAACCATACATGCAATTTGATGAATAACACGTTACTATATAAAACGCTATGAAAGCATTATTTTCAGCGGTTTTTGGGTAGATACTCTCTTTAAAGAAGTTAAAAGGCTGATATTTCATAAGAAAGACTAAAACAAATCCTTAGACACAAATTGTTGTGGCTCATCTTCCAGCCGACTGACAAAATCTAATAAGATCCACCAAACTGCTAACCCTAAAGAAGTCAAGGACAACAAGGAGGAACGAATATATGTGACCTATCTTTATATAAAGTCTTAAATTGTAAAGGATCATCAATATTCCGGCTCAAAAAAGTCATGAGATGGATCTGAGATGAAGCATCAAAAGCTAGAGGTCTATCTTGTCTCATCACCTTCTGTTGATCTTAGGACATGGAGCACCTTCCAAGATGAAAGTGCCAAAAGTGGAAGTCACACTTTATCCTTTCGCCTGCAAGCCTGAGCTGGGCAGAAAGGAACAGCTTTCATGCTTTGGTTGACCTTAACACGAGAATAATTTCTTGATTTACATCGACAGTTCGGCCCAAAAACACCCCCTCACCGGCTTTAAAATAAGATGACTTGCAGGACATAAGAGGGAAACCAATAATGTTGACTCAAAACAAATAAATCAATAATGATAACTGAACAACATCTTCTTGGTAATATCAAATATATGCTAATTGTTAACATTGCCATCAATACCATATTTCCCTTAACATATTTGTTTTAAGAATAAGAGGGGCATATAGATAATACTCAATCAATTTGATGCTACATTAAAATATGGCATAAATATGTCAATAAATTTTCATAGTATTTAAAACAAGTATATCATTCTGCTCCAAGCAATATATTTGATAAAACTGGATAAGAAATTTTAATCCTAATTTTTAAAATATAAGTTTTAAATCGAGTATATTGTAAAATAAGAAATTATGTTGAAGGCAATTCTTATTTCAAAGTTTAAAAATTTGCAATATATATCACACAAAAATGTTTTAAATTTAATTAAATGTGGATGATGAATATAAGAAAAAATGGGTATTCAAAGTGTGATTCGAGACTTCAAGTGTCATCATTCATCATAAAAGTTGCAATTTTTATCATTATTTTTTTTTCAACAGTAGAGAAGAATAGATTAATCATCGTTATCAAAAAAGTATTTCTTAGTTTTAGACAGCTCCAAATTGTCAGCGATATAGTGTAAAATGGGTAATCACACACACAAGAATTCTTTACAATCTTTCATTGAAGTTTTTTCCTTTCATCCTGTAATATGGTAAGGTATTCCTGGTATTATATCGAAAATCATTAAATCTATATTATGATTAATTAAATAATAGTTCTTAAAAGAAGTTTTATCATTAACCAGAATACATGTTGACATAGTTTTCTACAGTTAGTTTTCTAAATAAAATTGCCATATTTAAAGAATATAATTGAAAGAGTTAAAATGGCATTTAATTTTATTAAATAAAAATATCTCTCGGTGCTATGTAAGTAAATTTTCTTGCTCATATTGTGTAGATTATTATATTATGCATACATATATACTTGGAATTTTTTAAGATTTTATATTATAAATAGATGTTTAAATAAATGGTGGCATTTTTTTCATTCCTTGAACTTTTTATTTTTACCATTTTATTCTCTAATATTTTTTACAGTAATATGTTCCAGTATATATATATGTGTGTGTGTGTGGAAATAAGTTTGAAAAACACTAAAATATACGAAAAAAATTAAAAGAAGAAGTCATAGGGAGCACGTCTTCATCAGGAAGGAGATGGCCAGTTATGCAAAAAGAAAGAACACTCTTTTCTGACATGCTCAAAGGACAAATTTCTGAAGATCTTTGAGCAATTCCCCCAAAGAGTGTTCGCATTAAAAGAACTTAGGTAAAACATTTGAATAAATATAAATGCAGAAAATTAGAAATTCTAATAAATGAAAATAAAGACATACAGTAAAATAAATACATAAAGCCAAAATCAGCAAATCAGATTAAATTTATATATGAAAATAGTAGGAGAGTTGTCAAAAGTAATTTTGAAATTAGAGTAAAGAAGTGTTGCCAGGAGTAATTAGATTTAAATGTTAAAAAAATACATACTATAAATGACTTTTTAAACATAAAAATCATTCTTAATAACAACAATATACGTCATTTAGAATACAGAGAAAGATGTTTACAGTAACAAAAAAAATCGAAATAAAAAAATTAAAAATTATACAATAACACAATTTTAAAATTGAAATTACCAGTATAAAAATAAAAACAAATATTGTAAAAAATAATCATATTAAATATTGTCCCATCAAGAAAATACGGAACAAGAGAAAAGATGTTTAATTGTAAAAATTGTAAAGAATTAATGTAAAAATTCCAAAGAATACACAATATATATCAATAAACTATTCCCAATTCATTCAGAACAATACGAAATAAACAAAAAGTTGAAATATTAACATAAATCGAAAGAAAATAAAAATGAATATTAAAATTTTATTAAGGAAAGAATACAAATATTTATAAATTCATGAGGCCATGTAAAATGTTTTAGCAATAAATATATTTAAAAGAGAGAAATAGATAATTAATTGATAAAATTAATAATGTGAAATAAACCTGAGTTTTTAAATAATCTAAATATTATTGGTCAAAGAAATTAGGATAGAAAAAGTATTTTATTAAAAGACGTTAAAGGAAAAATATTTTTAATTCAGATTGGCTCAAAATGGAAGACATAATAAATTATTTTAAGAAAGTGTTGCTGGATGATTGAATTATTATTTTAAAATTAATTTACGTTTAAAAGTAAATATGAAAGAAAGTATATAATTAAACTAAACAGGAATTACAGTTATTTAAACATTAGAAACATTTGTTTAAATAATAATATCAATATTTTACACTGTAAGCATGACATTTCTAAAACTTACATTTTCAATAGTGCATGAAAAAGGGAAAGAAATACAGTTAAAAAATAACTAAATTCGAGAAAAAAGCAATGTAAAAACTCTTCGGGCTGCATAAAATATCAATACAAATCCGAAGTTAATAACAAGGCTAGGGTTAATTAATAGGATTTAGAAAAATGGGTGATAAACAAAAAGAACCATTCATTAAAGGGCATCGCGAAATATTTTTCTCTGAGTTTACTTGCCTAATATGTTGATTAGTCAGATAAGAAATTTAGGAATTAATATTTAAAATGTTATTGCTCTAGGTATTATGAAAAAATATTAATTTATTTAATTCCGGTTATAGTAAAAGTGTTTTTCATGAAATGAAAATTTACAGAATTGGCAGGATAATAATTATTAATTAAATCACTTTCAGAGGATTGAATGGTTTTAGATGAATTCATTATCATTGGATTAGAAATATTTGATAACGACATTCGAAGAAATTTGTTCATGTTTATTAAAATTAGCGATAGAAATTTTTATCTTTTATCATATATTTTTTAATTAACTTGAGAAAAAACATTTTGATTTTTTAAACGAATTTACATTTACAGATTAAGATATTTTAACGTAATTTAATAAATTTAGATTCATTGAATAAATATAAACTGTAAATATTTTATTTCAAATTATTAACTCTCTTATTACACTATTAACTATTTAGGTACTGAGTTATCAAATTTAGAGTAATAACTAGATTAAAAATAATCTGTTTATTTTATCAATTAAAGAATTAAAATAATATATACGTCAATTTTTTTCATTCATAATATCATTAAGAGCAAGACCATACACAGTTTTCGAAATTAAAGTACTAATATACAACGCTTTTTTTTTAAGTTTTAATAATTTTAAGCATTTTAAATAACGATGATATTTTCTAATTTTGATTAATATAAATGTATTTTAAAAACGTTTACACAAAATTTGTTACTGTATATATATTTATTTCATTGATAAGTTCACTCTTATATTGTTAGTTAGATATAAGAAATGAAAATTATTACTGCTTATCAGATTTTTTTAATCTTTTACTTGTATTTTATTACATATAATTTTAGAAAATTACATTTTTCAATAAAATACAGTTTTTATATGGGAGAGAAATCATTAGTGGTTTCCTTCGTAGTTGTGATAATTAATCAAAGTTTTTCATTTTCCTTTTTGATAATGAAGCTAATAGTTTTTGTATGATAAGTTAGAATCATTGATCTTTTAGGTATATACTATAAAATTATTAGTAATAGCAAATTTTCCTTCAAAGGAAGTTGAGATTAAAACTAGTTTTGAAAATTAAATTATCTGTCGCTAAAATTTGTGTTAAAATAGAATGAAATTTTCTCTCTTAGGATTTGAGGATTTTGATTTCAATTATTAAAAAATCTCTAAAAATTAGATTTTTTAATAATTTTATGTGTGATAATGTAATATATATACACTCGTACACTTTTTAGAGTCTCTTCATATCTAGCGAATCAAAAATAAACAACCTTTACTGTACCACTTTTTTTAAAGAGAATTTTTCCTCGCTACTTGTTTTTAACTTGAAGCCTGTACTTGATAAAGACTGATGAAAACCCAAAGAAAATCAAGAACATCCCATAGGTGCAGCAAAAATAAAAGTCTCTTGAATAGTTAGTAAGACTGGTGTCAATAAAAAAAGTCGTAAAAACATCTGATCGCTACCTCATGGAAAACAACTTAAAGTCTTATATCCCCTTAAGTACAACTGTGGCGACGCTCCATTCTTACCATCCACGTTTTCCTTTACCTATATTTTAGACATTTACTGCTACGAAGGTTCAACCACGATCCCGGCTATAAATAACTTGAAAAATGCTCTAAATGTGCTTCCTTTTTGCTGTCTTTTAACCTGGCAACCTATTCTAGTACTAGATAAGCTTGGCTGGAATTGCAGGCAACTTTTTGCAACATCTTTTTAAGAAAATGCTTTTTTTGGAAAAATATGCTCCATTTCTATGTTTCTCTCCTGAAATAAATTTTAATCTTGTGAAAAAAGAAAATCAATTAAGCATTAAAATGAAATACAATGATAATGCATTTATGAATAAATTGGATATTGAAAACACACAGTGAATGTTTGTCATTCAAATGGAGTTTAAAAATTCTTTATCTATTTTTTTAAAACTATAGGTACATTTTTTTTAAAATAACTTTCTACGGAAAATCATTTGTTCCAAGAAATAATCTTAAATTTATATATTATATGCATGTAATATTTTAATAAAAACTCTAATTATATGATTTATTTACCTTTATATGTAAAATGTAATGAAGGAATGCAGATCATTTGATTATTTAATTGATATTTGACTGTTACTAAGAAACGAAACAAATTCAGTAGGATTGAGTTTTTAATTCTGCATCAATCACTTTTTACTCATATTTCTACTAATTGTGTATTTTTATTTTTTTATTATAAAAGCTAAACAAAAACTCCTCATGTACCCCCAAAGTAAACCATTAAGCAGACAAAAGTAAATGCATTCAAGCACATAATCCTTTACAAAACAAAAAGAAAGAATCAAATAATAAATTATGAATTATTTTTCGTGAAACAGCAATCGTTTCATAACTTCCCTCAAAAAATATTTTAAAAAATCGGGGATCCTCAAATGAAGAATGTGGTTTTGATTCGGATAGAAAAACAGATCAGAAACTTGCATGCAGCGAAATGTGTTCAACATCTTCCACGGCGTTATTACGAGCATTAAATCCACTAACCACTATATTGAAATGAAAAAAACTATTTTCTGAAATTCCTGTTGGAAGTTAATGTTTGAGTAACTTTAAAATCCATTAAGAAGCTTTTGCATTCCACACACTGTAAAATTGTTTAAAAGGAACTCTTAGTCCATTGTGCTTTTGATGATGATTTTGAGTATGCATCCAATAAACAAGATTTTATTTTTTCTGGAGTAACGAGCTTCATGTATGATTTGAAATCAGAGAACACAAGATCAATATTACGAAAGATCTTTAGCTTAGCAAACTGGGATGCATTTTCATTACCAAGATTACCTGTGTGTCTTCGAAAGTAAGGAAAATGAACATTCATAAGAAATTTCAAATGTATAAAAGTGATATGAAAAAGTCAACCCACTTTTTTATTCTAAGATTATTCCAAAAGAAAAAGAGAAGCTTACAAATAAGAAGCTTGGTTTCAAGTATCCTATTCTTACGATAATTACTTTGTATTTATTTGACAGCAAGATTTAAACACAGAAATTCCTTACAGGAAACAGAACATGTAAGTTGAGTTTCTCCATAATTGAATGATAAACACATATTTGTTAAACATATATAATTTTATTGACCTTTTATTTATAAAAAGCATTTACAAAATATATTAGATACATATAAAATTAAATATTTATTAGTACAGATTAATTTTTAAAACACACATTCAACATAAAATCCATACATACGATATTATTTCTCAGTATTATCACCGAATATCTCACGATTTTGAATTTTTTTAAGAAGTATATTTGAAATATGGAAAAATCAATCAATATATTCAACAATAATTATTTTATATTATCACTGTTTAAATGTTTTTACACAATACCCTAAAATGTATAGAACTTGTTTAATATTATTCAATTTCCTCACATTATATTTAGTGTTATGTTGTAAGTTTTTTTTTTCCAATGTTCGGGGTATATCGGGATATATTGTCCCTTTATACCTAAGGAACCGGCCAGAAATAGCGACCTCTTTGCCGCCGAGGCGTTGCCTCCGGTGCGCCACCATCGCACCCTCACTCATGCCATAGGGACACGTTTATAGGGTAGGCATCATTCATACCTCCTTCACACACAAGGAAAGGACAAATGCAGGAGAAAGTACATCCATGCCTAAACTGGGAACACCCAACGTGAGACTCAAACCCACGACCCCGAGATTAAGAGTCTCATGCGCTACCGATTGAGCTAGCCGGGAGACTTGTTGTAATTGATGCTTAATTTTTTTTCAGAAAGCAATTTTTAAAATAGATAACATTTATAGAAGACAACACATTTTATATAGAAACTAAGAAATTTAGGAGGATTGAAACAGTGCGTACTCTTAGCATGAGATTTACAGAGCAAGTCTTCTGGGTTCGGCTCTGATCTCACTGAGCGAATGTATAAACCGCACCTACAAAGTATGCTGATTGGTTGGGTACATTTCATGAAGTTCATACCATTGGCACAGAAATTTGATAGACAAATTTTTAGTTTCACTTCACAATTTTCAGTTTTACTTCTCGAATTTAAGTGAAGTCAAGAGTTTCTTGAAATAAATGTGACGAGTCACCACAATTTCTTTTTGGAGTCATGATGAGTCATCACAGTGTCGTTTCATGAATTCGCCATTATACAATTATCTTATTTGCTTATATGAAAAAAAAGCATTTTCTCACAACAGGAATAACAGAAATAATATACCTTATTGTTTTATATATATATATATATATATATATTATTTTGTAATGTATAATCTTAAAAATTCCTCAAAAAGAGATTTTATGAATTACTACCTTCTTTGTAAGGAGTAAATAAGCGAAAAAAAAGGCATATAAAAACTCTTTTTATGATTGCAAGTAAAATAAACTCTGTCAATCTCAATTCTGATTGATGTCAGTGAAGATTGCCATAAAACCAGGAGCCGTTCTATAGCGAATTCATAGTAGCTTTTCAACTCTCACTTGGCGTTCTTGTGTGTATCCAATATCACGACCACCTATTTTTTGTGCATTCCTAGACATTTATGGCTTCTGTGGGTCGGGTTGAGGCCATGCGATAAATAACTCGGAAAAGAGTACTAAACGACGATTTTTTCCTATTTTGTTTTCGCTTCTGTTGCAGAAGAATTCTTACAAGTCATTTAAATTCTCCTTTTCCCGGTTATATATATATATTAAAAATTCTTAATTTGTATATACAGTTAATATATATATATATATATATATATATATATATATATATATATATATATATATATATATATATATATATATTAACTGTATATACAAATTAAGAATTTTTAAAATATCTCCAAGTTTATTCTACTTAAGAATAAGATTTAATGTATCTTTATTCTCATCAAAACATAAAAGGCCTTTCTCTTCATTCTGATTTTCAAAGTATTATGTTGTTGTTATTTGGCTTATACTCTTTAAAGATTTGACATTTGTCAGATCAACTCCATTAAGTTGTTGCCAGTTAGAAAGTCGATGACTAGCAGGGGATCTGAAGATAAATCCTCCCGGAAAAGTCCGACACAATCCAGAAAATGTTTCGGTGAGGCTTGATGGTCACAGAATTTTTTTACAAATGAGATAATTTTTTGTACCTAGTTCAAACGATAAACATTTTAGTTGTCCACTCGAGAATCTGCCCAAGGCAGTTGAGATTTTTGGTCACATCTTATTTCCAGAAGAGTTTTAGGAGTTGTTCTTGAATACCATTGATGTGTTGGTGGAATTAGCCAGAAAAATTGTAAAAAGAAAATTAACTTTGTTTTGAAATAATAAAATTAAAATAGTTATTTTTAGTGTGTTTATATATATATATATGTATATGAACAGATTCAATTAATAACGATCGATGCATTTTATATGAACGTCATGTATAATCTGCATTATGTGATATGAAATTTATTTTGTGAATGATTTTTTATATACATGTTTTACTTCAATGCCAATGGAAATATTTTTTAAATTTAACTCTGTATAATATGTGGTTTTTCCGGAGAATATTTACAAATACACTAAATTATATACTATACACAATTGCATATTAAAATACACAAGTGATTATAAATATTCTTATGTATACTTAATTTTTTCCTTTGTAATGAAAATTAAATTCTAGGTCATGATATTTTAAATTTTTGCCTTATATAAAAATATAAGAGAATGCTTATGTTTATTTTTAAGAGTAAGATTTCCTTTAATTTGAAACTTCGAACTTAAAATTGGTGTAAAAGAAATAAGTTTCAAAAATTTTAATAATGATAAGAATATGATGACTGAGAGAGGATGTAATTCATGCACGAATTTATATCACATTTGACCAAGTAGAGTTTTTTCATAAGCATTAAAATGTGTGGTTTTATTTCTTTATTGATAATCTACTGTGAATTTCAATGCGAAAATGCTATTAGATAACTTCTACGCTATCAACGCACAATGGGCTAATTTTTCACATTTTTTTAGCTTAATAATAGGCTTTCTTGATATGTTCCCAAGATTATCAAATAATTATGCAATTTATTTAGTCGTTTCTTTGAGTAATCAGTATGTCTAACATATTTATTGTATTAGCACAAATGCTATATAATCCAGAATTTCAAATTCTGATTTTTTTTTTTTTTTTCGATGAAGAAATTTTGCCAAAACGAAGTATCGTGACGTGTGTAATATATTAGGGTAGCCGAAATAACTAATTATAATAAATATTAGGGTAGCCGAAATAGAATTTTCAGCATAATTCTTATAGATCTCCATATCTATGACGTAATGCAAACCAGGTTGCCAGTTACATAAGAAAATCCACCCAAAAATCGCCAAACTCAGAATTTGGCATCCTGTGTTATATGGTATCTCTGCCATTGTATCTTTGCATAGTGTGACATCTTTTGCTTTTTTCTAAGAAATTCTATTTTTGAGGTGGTAAAAGACTTCTATGATAAATTTAGAAATTTTCATTTAACTATAAACCTTAAGTAGCATCTGCATGAGTAGGAAAATATAGTTAAAATGTATTTATATTTATATTAAGAAAATTTAAATTATATATATATTTTTGTTACAAATAGAAATCTAGTGGACTTTGTCATTTCAACACATTTATCTCAAGGGAGAAAGAGGACTGCGACAGCTAATTTTCTCTTATATGATATTTAATTGTGTAAATTTCATGTTATCCCACAAAATTCCAACACACCGACAGAATCTAAAATTTATCTATTTACATTTGCGTATATAAGGTAGTATCCAGAAGGTTCATTTACAATAAGCCAAAATTTCCGTATGTATAAGGGGTAACATAGTTACATTATATACAAGAAGCATATTTCTATTTTTCTATGTAATCATTTTTTACATTTAAATATTTTTCTCATTTTTTAAAACTGAATGCAACAATGACTTCAAATTTCACATCATTATACTCTTCTGCAGTCAATTACTAAATTCAGATATTATTATCTTGTCGAATAATTCCTAATTTCAAAGCGATTTACTGTTCAGATATGTTTTAGCTTAAGTAATAATAATTGCTGAAAACAAGATCTTCTGACTTTTTAATTGAAACTGTAACTATCTTGAACAGTACTTCATTATTTTAAAAATATTTGTTGTTGTTGTTGCTTATGCCATTTGGACAAGCCAAGCACGCTCTGCCTTGGCTATGAAAATTTAACTTAATTGGGAGCATCTTTATTTTTAATCAGTGCACTATGAAGGTGAAAATACGTCTTTGCTCTTATTTAAATTACCCGATTAATGGCAACACCGGAGGATCCATTACGTCAATTTTCACATTGATCTGAAGGGGGAGGAAATTTTCTCCAGACCACATTATTAACTGTTCAATGACCGACCATATGACTTTTGATTCCACCGATTTAACGAGCTTGTATATCGCATGTACTCGGTGGGCCTTTGGCGGCATTGGGAATCAAACCCCGCTCTTCTGGATGGAAGGCCGATGCTTTAACGACTAGAATACCACGACCCCTCAAAAACATTTACTATTCAGATAAGCTTTAACCTCAAGTACAACTAAAAGGTGATGATTGCTTGCAACTCAAGATCTTAAATTATTTAATTATAATTAATGTTTATCATACAGACACGCTTTCAGCTTAAGTAAAAAGGATGAATTTCTAAAAACAAAACATCAAACATTGTCCATCCGATATTAGTCAACAGTTCTCAAGTCTCACATGAGCTAAAATTAAGATTAAAGAAAATTAGCACAATTTTTCAAGATAACATAACAAACCTCCTTGTCAGATAGCTTCATCATTGTTTTTTTAAGAGAATCAAAGTTTTTTAAGATGTTTTTTCTCATAAAACTTGCCTTGTATCATTAATATTGACTTTTGGTCTGTAATTAAGTGACCACGTACCATATTGAAATTCATGTTAGAAAAAGAAACCTTGAAATTCATGAACAACTACTAAACACTTTAAATGTAGGAGATGATTATGTGAATAAAGGAAAAGCACACTTCTATTATTGAGAGTACTTTCAAATAAATTTACATTTTATTTTTTTTCATTTTTATTAATAAATTATCTTTACTTTTAAGGTTACTCGAAGTTACCAGTTCTTAATTTTATATAATCAAAGAACTGTTCCCTTTAATTATTTTAAACATTAATTTCTAAATTTGATACCAATTAAGCAAAAATTTATTCAATTAAAATACTGAATTTAAGTAGGTTGTTCTCTACATATTCAAACTGCATGTATTAGAAAATTTGCTAAAATACAGATTAAACAAAAATGTATTGAAAAAGCTTATTTTAGTAAATTTTAAAATATTCATGATTTTAAAATAATAAAAGAATAAAATTTTAAAAACATAATATTTTATAAAATATATCATGAGTTAATTGGTATAAATTTAAGCTAATTCAGCAGTACAGTTATTTTTATTTGGAAATAATTCAGGAATAAAAATATATAAATTAGAATGTAGTCTAAAAATTATTTTAAGACACTTAATTAGATTTTTAAAGGAGAATCTATTTTTTAATGATTTACGATAAAAATTCATTATATTTCATCCTATTTGTATTCAAATGTTAGGGGATAAAATTTTATTGTACTTACAAATTTTTAAGGGATAAAATGATATATTTTTGCGAAATCAAATGTTCAAAATAATATTTCTTCTTTTGCCTTAATATTATTTTTCTCGATGGGAAAATCACATTTTTAGCATAAAAACATTTCGAATAAAAAGCAACTACTTTCAAAGAAAACTATCATATTTCTATAAAGGAAAAATAGGATGTTATTAATAAAATGCGAAAGGTATTTTCAACTTAATACGAGTGCATTTATTGCTCAAAATATGTGATTACATATAAAATGTATTTTTATAAACTGTGAATTTATAATAAATTTTTTAAAGTAAATCCATAAATTTAACTGAAGATGTTGTAATTATCATGCAAATCAGATAAAATTATATAAAGTTTATAGAGTACTTTCATTCTCTATATTTAATTAACAAATAACGACAGAATTAAGGAAGCATTTTAGACCACAATTTTTCAAAACTTTATGAGAAACTGAAGAAAAGATTACAAAAGGTAAATTTAAGAAATTGGATTTGATACCATCCATCATATGAATAATTATATAAATTATTTTTCTCAGCTAGTATTAAAAAATTGCTTATTAATCATCATTTGTGAATAAAGTTCCATGCATACTCCAAAAACTTTATCTTAAATGGCAATTGAAAAATTGGATGAATTAAATTATTATTGTTTGTATATTCTTCTAACTGAAGGTTATTCTCTCTACGATGGTTCAATAACAGCTCTGAGCATATATGTCAGAGAAAGTATAGTTAAGAAATTTCCTTTTTTAAAAGAATCAGAATTACCTTTTTATAGAATCTGAGATATTTATCAATTTAATTCACTTGTCACAATTTCAGACTTTCTACTTACACTGTGCTCAATTATATATATATATATATATAAATATATATATATATATATATAAAAATATATATATATATATATATATATATATATATATAGATATATATATAGAAATATATATATATACATATATACATATATATATATATATACATATATATATATACATATATATATATATATATATATATATATATATATATATATATATATATATATATATATATATATATATATATATATATATATATATATATATATATATATATATATATATATATATATATATATATATATATATATATATATATATATAAACTCTAGCCTAGATACACAGAAAACTAAGCCTAGCCTAGATACACAGAAAAAAATTATAGATAAATGATGCATCTAATTTTCCGAAAATTAGGATACGAAACTGATCCTAGATACACAGCTAAAAAATTATAGATGAATGATGCATCTAATTTTCCAAAAATTAGGATACGAAACAGATCCTAGATACACAGCTAAATAATTATAGATTAATGATGCATCCAATTTTCCGAAAATTAAGATACGAAGTCAATCCTAGATACATTGTTAAACAATTATAGATGATTAATGAATATAAATTTCTTAAAATTATATTGTGTGAGTTTTCTGGTGTTTTACAGGTTTCTTGTTTTGGAAAAGTCTTTCAGTATTACTCATTGTCTACGAGAAGTTTTCCAGGAATTTAAAATACTGTAACTGATTTTCACATTTTACTATTAAACACAATAAAGTTAACAGAAAGATTTTTAAAATACATAATTTTTTATAGTATTGTTGCTATATCAAAATAATTAATATTTTAAAATTCTCTATTTATTTACCATAAAATATGCTTCAAAGTATAAAAATATAACAACTTTTTTATTTAAACATGTTAAAAATCTGAAAATATATAAATATAAGAAATTACATGAACTTAGTAAGTCTTACTTCATTTCTTCTTAATAATAATTTTTTGATGTTTTAAAAGTCAAGCTACATGAGTCAAATAAATTTAGTTATAGAGAAGTTAAGAAATTTTATTTCAAAATAATTGCGTGATTTACGCTAAAATTTCGCGTTTAAAATAATTTTATCTCTAAATTTATCTTATAATAGACTTACATTATTTTAAAACATTTTGCATTATAATTGCTAAATAGAAATATCTTTTTGACACTTAATAAATTTTATCCGCAAATGCAAATTTGAATAATTTAATAACTATCTTTTTTTATAATTTTTCCCTGTCTATGTAATTGTACTTACACACTTTAACTAGTTTAGTTAGATTTTTACAAAAGTTGTTATTAATTTTAAATAAAAAGTTTTATAATAATTATTCAACATTAAAATTATATAGAATTTTTGTAAAATAAACATCTACTTTGTGAGTTTATTGAAAATAATCTTCCGGCAATTTGAGAAATCCATGATCCTAAAATCCATTAGAGTTGAATATTTTTTCTAATGACAAGTCAGTAGATACATTATTTAAAAAAGCATTTCAAGCAATAATTTCAATGTCATTTCATTTAATGGAAGAATTCATGATATTTTAATTTCTGCATTTATCTTACATTGGAGCTACAAAATGCACTACAGGTGAAATTATTTAATCTAAATGCCTTAGCTGCTACATTAAACGTTACTTGAAAATGTCGATATCATCCTTCCTTAATAGAGTAAGTTACTTAATTGTTCAAGTAATTTAGATTCCATGTTATTTGCGTTGTTATGTCATTTAGAAGAGTTGGTGAATTAATTATCAACTGAAATCTATATTCAAAATAGTCTCTCACAAAATATTTTTTTTCTATACAAATGCCTGATGATCATGCAAAAATACATCGGCTCCAGAAAGCCATTCTAATCTAACATCTACCACTATTACTAAATCATTACACCAATATTTCTGTTAGCAGAAATCCACATAAATACTCCAAGTTTAGTAAGCTATTGCTATAGATATATTACGATTTAATTATGTAAAAGTAATTAATAACCAGAGAAAAAACACTACTTACTTCATTTAATATTCGCAAAAAACTAAATATTTCAAATAATAAAGTAGTTAAGTCTTTCTTTAAACAATCAGATTTGATAGTTTTTTTTCCTTATTTGTATGTTGACTCCCTATTAAGTCATTGGTATAGTATTATATTACATGTAGAGTATTATATTTCAATCACATGTTGGGATAAAGAAGATGTGAGATATCCTCTGAAAAAATTTGATTTCTATTAAATAGAGTTACTTACGTACTTACTTGTAGAAGTTCTGATCAATATTTAAATGACAAGTCTAATATCGGTTAAAAAAAATTTTATCCATACTTCTATATTATAGCCACAAGAATCCTTCATTGACACTCTAAAATATAATTTATTACATCAACCTTTTCTATATTTGAATAAAAGTCACAAACTTCAGAGGACAGTCTGAAGCTGCCTATTCACAATTTTTGCCAACTTCAAACTCTCCTGTTGTTGTTGTTGTCGGGTGACAAGTGCAAAAAGAAAAAAATAAAGAAAAGGTAAAAAAGAAAAGTCATATGTGACCAAAGGTATGGAGCACTGTCTTGGCCACATCTTCAGCTTTTTCCGTATAAAGGGAGTCATGGCAGCAGTTGGTATCGATGCTGAAGAGGGTCGAGGCAACCGAGATGCAGTTGAAAGGACGATTCGGATGCAGTGAAATCAAACTCTCGTGTCATTCAACAGGTTTCACACTTCTAGAGATCGATAAGGGGATTATAAAGATTACTAAGAATAGTTTTTGAAGACAGAAATTCTTATTATGAACCACACTGTAATTCCTGGTTCTTTTATTTGTTTTAAATGCGATTCAATATTACTGTATAATGTCAATTAATTGTTAAGTGGAGAAAATCAATTTCCTTTAACAAACAATTTAATTCATAAGCAAACTGGTACATAAATTAAATAAATGCATTGTTTATTAATTACACAAAACATACACACACATCTCAAGTTAATTTATTAAACTTCATTTATTAATTTCTCATGATAATGCATATTGTACTACCCAACTGTAATCTGCCATAAACAATTAAATAATTCTTAAGATTGTTTTGATGATCACAGATTTACTCTCCTATATATATATATATATATATATATATATATATATATATATATATATATATATATATATATATATATATATATATATATATATATATATATATATATATCCATATAGCACTCATTAGTACTTAATATGAATATAATATTTCAGAAAAAACGTGAAATCACTTTAGCAATCATCGCCAGAAATCCAGATACACAAAAAGAGTCTGAGTCCTGTATCACGGATCTTAAATCTTTTCCACCAGGTACTTTTATTGAGGAAACTTTAATAAAGGAAGTTTTATTAATTAATTACATAAGACGTTATAAGATATCATCTATAATTAAAAAGAGTTATCATTATATAAAATCACTAAAAATTCTCGTATATCTTCACAAAATTATTAAATAATCTTTTGAAAACTAATTATTAATTGTAAAATTATGAATTAAGCCAATTGTTGGAAAAGATTTTTCCAATGACGATTTACCTTTAACATAATTAGTTTACTTTGATGTCAAAATTATGCAATTATAAAAGGAAATAAGGTGTCTTAAAAGGTCACTATACTGCATAAAATATAATTATATGCCAAGTAATTAAGTTTATTTCATAAATTTAGAATCAGATTTGCTCAAAAATATCTTTTGGGTGGAGCAAAAGCAATTAAACGTGAAACAAAAGTTGGGAGAGATGAGATTAGAAAAAGCGATTTATTTTATGGGATTAATTACAAAAGGCAATGCTTTTAAATATGATAAAATTATTTTTTATTAAAAATTCATCTCGGAACTCATGTATCGAAAACACTGAGAAACACTGGAAGAGAAATACAGCAAAAAAATGAAAGCTACCATTACTAATTACATTTGTAGTAAATTTGATTTTTTTTTAAATCTTCAAAAAAATTAACAGCTTAAAATTTTAAAATTTAAGTTGTATTTAAAGCTAACTTATATTTTTTTATTATTATTTACTGCAGCAAATTTAGCCGAATATATTTCATTTTTTCTGATATTCTACATCTTATTTTCCTTATATTTATAATAGTTACTTTTAAAATATTATCCTTTATGAAATTCAATATTTATTTTATAATTTGTCTTACAATTCTAAAAATAATAACAGAATTGGGATCTTGATTTGAGTACTTCTTGGTTTGGCGATAAAATTTGATTTATCTTTGGCTTTTGTGTAACGGCCACCGTGTTAGTCACATCTTTGCACCTATCTAAATATCAAGAAATTATGAGGTATTATTATTTTTGTCATTTTCCATTTCGGGATAACATTTTGATAGATATGAGTATTATTCAGATTATACATGAGAAAAACGCGAAAAATTCTGAAACAACCACCTTAATTGTGGTATGAGTAGAAAGCAAAAATATGAACCCACTTCCTGGATTTAAACTCTTTCAGTTTCCCTTCCAAGATACTTTAATTCTAGGCAGGAAAACATTTAATACTAAGTCACAGTGAACATTCATATTTCACACTAAAGAGATAATTTATATCTATCTATAAATGGTATAAGTCCTCAAATATATCAATCTTTGCCATTTTGAAATGAATCTATTTTTTATGAAGTCATCATTCCTAAAATAATGATACTTCAAAGAATCTTGAGGTATATTTCCTAAAATAATCTCAATGCCTTTGTATTGACACCTAATCATCGATTGTATTTCATCTCCTGAATTAATTAGAAACATATAAATAATAGTATTCCATTTAATTTTAATTTTAATAAAATCTGCAGGACGCTACAGTACTGTAAGTTTCCTAAAATAATTATTATAATAATTATAATTATTAATTAAAAAATATCCTTGACATTCAAGAAGAGTAGAAATAATAATTCAAATTGTGCTATATATATATATATATATATATATATATACCTTAATATGAATCCCTGAAAATTCTAGCTATGGAAATCACTGTAAATTTAAGTTAAAATATAATAATATAAATTTTTTCTTGTAAAAAGTATTGATACATCCTTTAGACAAATTTTATATATATGTGAATAAATGAGTTTTACAAAAATATTTTACGATAAAATTAAAAGTTAAAACATGTTTATAACCTGTTGAACTGAAAATGCAATTGTGAATTCAAAATAAATAATCAAAATGTATACCTTCTGAATAAGTTATATAATAATTTCAGAAATCAATATGAATAATCATTATATCAGTATTTTTTATACAGACCTCTAAATATAAGCTAAATTGCTAAATTTATAATATTCCGATATTTATTAATAAAAAAGATACGGAAGAAAAAGAACGTATTATTCTCATTCCAATATATTTAAATTTTCTCGAAATAAATATTTGAAAAAAAGTTTTTTTTAATGAGTTTTTTATATCTGCTTTTTTATTTTAAGTACTTTAACATTAGTTAAAATTAATATTTTCAATAGGTTTGGTTTGGTTTGTTTGTCGCTCAACGGTCATTTTTTGCACACGAGGGCTAATTAGACCGGGACCTACGGTTTAAAGTGGATTCCGAACCACTACAAACATCCATGCCCAAGGTGGGATTCGAACCCACGAACTGTTGAACCGAAGGCAAGAACGCTAACCATTCGGCTGCCAGCTCGGCTAATATTTTCAATAAATAAAACATTAGCGTATTTGTAAAAATTATTTTCTTGTTTGAATAAAGTAGATAAATTATCGTTATTAAATATAAGAAATCAGATTATTTTACAATAATGGATTTAAAGTAAAGATATATAAAAATAAAACTTTTTTCATTTAAAATAAAATGAAGTAAAAGTGGATGCAATTCTCTGTTTCATCCTATTTCAAAAAGAAATAACCATACATCATCATATAATTAAAATTTCGTAACTATTCAAATGGTTTAAATTTAATAAGGATATGTTGCATAAAATTTCAGCTTACGATCCTATGCAATACTTAAAACTTATACAACATTCTGAAAATTAATATAAGCATATGAAAAAGGTACAATCCAATAGACGGAAAAAAGATATGAAATATGAAACAATTATAAAGTTTTTTAATTATCTTATATCTTTGTAATCCCAAGAAAAGCTTTTATCAAAGATAGAAGATAATGGAAATCTCGTACATGTTAATCTTATTGCGTCAAGTTGTAAAGGTAATTATAAGTCCCTAAACCTTAACTGTGTTAAACATTGCAATAATAAATACAAACAACTGAATTCTCACATCTTTCTCTAGTGCA
>CM057815.1:69149146-69174146 GCA_030067965.1 Latrodectus elegans
GCTATACTTTTTTATTTCATATTTCTTACACTATGATCACATTTTAGATAATTAATATGAAAGATAAATTTCATATTAATTAAAATTTTACGGTAGAATAAATTATACTCTTTCAAAAATTTATAAAATATTCATTGGCAATGAAAGTGTAGAACTCCGTAATTCATCACTTAATTAAAAAAAAAAGAAAAAAATAATGCAAAATATGAAGGATATAATGAAGGTTAATTACAATTACAATTGGACTTAAGTTACTCAAGCATTGAAACATAAGTTCCATAAGAAAGGAGAGGTTAGTTTTCATGATCGTTATTAACGGTTACCAGTTTTAAAAGATAATCATTGTTAATAATTCCTTATTAATGATGAATAGATAACGAATGGAAAATCAGTCTTTTTTTTTTTTTTTTTTTTTTTTTTTTTTTTTTAGAGAAAATGATGAATGTTAATTTTAGCTTTTGTTATTCGATGATTTTATTTAAGAGATCCATAGTGGGCTGTTTATCCAATTTGAACTTCAAGAATTATTAAAACGTTTTAATAACAATTATTTCCTAAAATTAAATTTATTTCTTTTAGTTTACAAAAAAACAAAACAATTATTTATTTAAGCTTGATAAGCATACGAATACAAATGTATTTATTTCGATGAATATACAAACAAATAAATTTCGATAACTATTCAAGCGAATACATTTTGATGAAATTATAAGCATATGAAATCATTTTTACTTAATAAATTGAAAATATGTAATTAAATTTCAAACAAAATTTAAATTTCTGGTGGTTAGAAATTTATATAATATAATATTCTCATAGTAGTATTGTTTATTAAACCAATATTATAGTTGCATGGTGTAAGAAATGTCTGAAAATCGAATTATAAGTTAAAACGTTTTTATTTTTTTATTGAGTGAGTTACATGCAATTAGATAAAAGTTGCTAAAATCATTTTGAATAATCTACTTATGTTATTTCTATGTTAAAGGAAATTTTACAGATAATGAAGTATATTTTCATAGCATGAACAGAATTCAAATTATATTTTAAGAACTGTGGCGTGAACTGTAAAAATAAAAAAGACAATGGCAATATCAATCATTGTGGAAATGGAACAAAAAATAAAGGTCATTGTCACAACTATTTGGGGAAAAGAATTGAAATCATCTCTCTCTCTCTCTCTCTCTCTCTTTGCCATTTACAACTTTATTACAATATTTTCATTACAATATTGTTCAATATTTTGATATTCCCATGAGTAATATTGTTTAGATAAATATTACCATGATTAATTCTGATTTTATTGATTCGCACTTATTATTGAAAATATTATTTTCATAATTGAATGCTAACCATGATTCATATTGCTTATTTAGTTCTTTTCAGTGTGAACAAAGTTTAGTTGATAATTTCTCCTTAATTTTCCTAAGTATGTTTTTGTTTCGGAGTAAAGATATAATCAACTACTTAATTTCTTTTATAAAATTTAATTAATTATTGTGAACAATTCACATTACGTATAATCAAATGATCTATTTACTTTAATTTAAATGTGACAGATAAGCTTACTTCAAAAATACAAAAGATTTATTTTATGGGAAAAAATTCTTTATTGAGCTGTGCATTTATATTATTTGAGAATTCAGTTAGAAAGCATTCAATCAGGAAATGAACATTTTTCTTATACTTTTTGTAAATTATTGATTGCTGGTAAGAGATAATAATAACATTCTTTTTAATTTAAGATATCAAATATTTTAGACTAGAGTACTTCCTCATATTTAGGAATTACCCAATAAAATTGGTTAACAAACTAGATTTTTCGAAATAAGATATTATATTCCTAAAACAAATGTTTCTTTGATGTATGTATAACAAAATAAGTTTCTATGAATGAGTGGAAAACTATTAAAAGCGAAAATTAAAGAAAATAGCATTTTAAATAGTTAATTAGAATAAAAGAATATTTAGTTCTATTAAATAGAAGTTTACGTGGTATACTCCGTGTTTTATTAATTTAAATATCAAATTCTGTTAGCTACAAACAATTCAGAAGTTATTTTCTTGCCAAATTCACTAATTTTCCAAACTTTTTGTACATTTTTATTTACCGCATTTATTGACAGTAAAGCAAGGCTATTCTTGTTAAATCGTTGCTTTTTTTTCTGCTTTTGATGGAAGAAACAGATAGGAAGATTGATATAGATCTAAATGTAGAACATTACTTTTGACTATTATTCGCAGTTCTACATGTAAAACAGGACTAAGATAATAAGCCACAATGAACTATAATATAGAAGTTAAATATTTAAAATAAAAATTATAGAATATTTCCCCTTGATTAATTTATGCACATAAATCTCTATCCGTCCAGGAACACCCTCCAGTCACGATGAGGCAGCAAGCAGGACTGGGGAGGACCCATTCCGTCCAGGAATGTTACCCCTTGATGGGTCATGTACGTCAGAAATTATTACTCGTGGTAGGGTCACCCTAGACGTGAAAGCTATTTCATTATGTCCAACAAAAGTAAGCAGGCATTCGGGGTTAAGTCAGTATTCTCTTCCCATTGACGTTCGAGGTCCTTGGACCAAATGAAGCTGTTCCCTTATCTTTACAGTTTTAAATTTGAACTTACACAGTGCAACGCCCGTCGCACAGGATAATCAGCGAAGCGATTGTGGTTGAGGCAGAGGGCCACGGTCGACAAATGGATTACAGTCTTTTTCTCTTTCTTTCAATAAATGTGCTCTGAACATTATTCTGTGCAATGTGATTAGTCTCTTAACCTCTGCCATGAAGATTAAACTAGAACAATTGCTAGATCTATCGGATAAGTATGGCGTTCAAATCATAGCCTTGCAGGAAAGTAATCCCATGAAGCATTCAGCTATTAAAGTAAAAGACTTCTCAGAGTATATATTGTATGAATAGACCCAACAGAGGAGGAGCCCTGATCCTCATCATCAGAAACTTAAATTTCAAAACGATTGCCATACCGGATCATAGTCACGACCTTGATCTGAATGGCATATCCGTTGTTTGGAAGAGAAAAACAATCAACATATTCAGTATATTTCAACTTCCAAACCAGGCAATTCTACCAGGGTACTACTCGGATATGACAAGCAAAAACACCCTTTTTCTAGGAGATCTTAATGCTAAACACTCATCATGTTACTGTTATGTAAATATATTACCCTGAATCACTATGACAGTGACCACCTTCCCATTCTGATTAATATTAGGAGTTCTAAGTGTTATTCTAAGCCTCATAGAAATTACTAGAATTTTAAAAAGTCCAGTTGGGATCTTTTTGGAACAATTTACTTAATCTACTTTCGGCAATCATTCCGTTGGCGATGACCTAGAACGAGAATGACAGTTTTTTAAAAACATTGTAGGTGAGACTGCCTGCCTTGCCATTCCTAGGGGCTGTGTTAAGCGCTTCAGGCCTTTTGTGAGACTCAATGAGCCTTTTTTTGCTTTCTCTAATAGTAAAAAGAAATCAACTCCTCCAAGCAGTTTCTTCCTCAAATAACATCAATATTAACGATAAAATCAAGCTTAGGAAGCTAAATTCAATGACCAAACAGGAATATATAGTATACAAGAGGGAGTCTTGGAGAGATTTCTGTAGAAAGATAGATGCCTGAGCCTCGAATACAAAATTATGTAGACCATTCTAAATCACGTATTAAAGGCAAACCCCCGTGGTATCATGTCTTCCTTAACCATGATGGGCAGATCCCACAGGATAACATTTTAGCTGCAAACATCTCGAGAAAATTCTATTAGAATATGAGCAGCTTGACTTTTGACAGGGATAATAAAATGATAAAAAGCATGGCTAGTAAAATGATCCTTAAATGCAGCATTACTTCTTCTTATACGGGAGAACTCATATTTTATGATTATTTTTTAACGCGCGAGTTATGTGCTGCTCTGGAAGCTATGAATTGTAATAAATCTCTCGTCCCAGACAACCTTCATGGCTATATGATTACCCATCTCGGCAACAAGGCTAAACAAAGATCACTAGAGGTTTATAATCTTTCATGAAAACTGGATACCCTTCCTTGAGTATGAAAGAGGGCCACCATCATCCCTGTTGAAAAACCAGGTAAGGATCCCTTCGAAGAGCTATAGACACATCTCATTGACATCTTTCATTAGAAAATTTATGGAGAAACTTGTTTTGGCCTGACTTAATTTTCATTTGCCCTCTAACGGCTTTCTCCCTAAGGAGCAATGAAGATTTAGATAAGGCCATGAAACTATTGATCAAATCTTGTATTTCTGCCAGAGGGTTAGAGACTCCCAAAATCTAAAGCCAACAAATCTCACCGTTTCTGTTCTTTTGGACTTTCTTGTTCCGGCATTTTCTTTGAGAAGAAACTTCTGCCTTACAAAATATTACAATAAACTTTATAGCTTAAGGAATCAGTATAGAACTTTTGCCTTTCTGCACTCCTTCCAAAACAATAAACGCTTAAAAAAACGCAGTCCTTTTTCCTTAGCTAGTGAGATTGGTCTGTTTTCCGATGAAGTGGAACCTCACTCCTTACAGCTCACGCTTTTTTTCCTGCTTGTTCCAAAGCGAATACATTTCTAGACTGAACTCTTGACGACGAAGTGTAAAAAGCCAGATATTTCTAAATTCACTAGAAAGAAGGCTCTTGATACATGGCATCTCTCTCATAGCATTGCAAATGTATATTGATGGTTTCAGGGGTGCCGGTGATGTATCTGGAAGTGGAGTATCGAGACACCTAGTAACACAATTGATCTTAAGTTTAGATAGACTGGTGGCTCTTCCGACTTCATATCTGAACTTGTGGCAATTTACAAGGGACTACATTTTATATACACGAACTCTGAATTTGTCTTCAAAGATATTTGGATTTTATCGGGCAGTCATGCACTTCTCTCATTTCAGAGTGCCTTTGGTGTAAGGCTGTTCAAGTTACCCCGAACATATTCTTATTTGTCTAAATTTTACAGTTTTTGAGATTTTAAGTGATCCGATTTCATTTTTGAAACTTATGAACATTTTTGGATTTATAGAGATGGTGTAGCTTAGTTACACCATCTGGAATTAGAAACAACACAGCAACAACAACATAAATTTCTGTATTTTTTGTAACTTATACTAAATAGAATCTTAATCTTCTGGAAAATGTTATATTCCCATTTCATTTCACTTAAACTCTGTAAAAGAGTGGGAAAAGAACTTTTTCACCTATTATCAATGTTTACCATTACGATACTCATTTCGGTAGACACCCTATTTTATCAACAATAACGGATCTAAATGCTATCGATTTCAAAGCTTCCTATTCCTATTTACTAAGATGAAAATATTGACTTAAAGAAAGATAACCGGGTTATGTTTATTTATACTGTTATAATTGTTTTCAGATATGCTTAAAACACATGAGGTCATTAGATTATCATATTTGATAAATGATTCGCGGTACTAAATATCCTCAGTGAATTTTCCAATGCATTGATTTCATTAGTAATTCAAATATAAGGATACATTTTAATATTAGACTTATGATATGGGGTATTCATAAAGGATATATTTTCTCATACTAGAAATAAGGGAGCCAGTCCCGCAGCGATATCCAAGTGTAATTTTGAGACTTATACGTTCCCGGACAACGGCCCAGAGTCTATCCGGGAAGTACAACTCTACCTTGACAGTTCAATTCCTTTTGGTTTTGTTAGTCAAGTTCTTGGTATTTGCGAACCATCTGACCTTCACCTCCTCGTGGTGGCTCCTGGAAACGTCAGTTTCTGACGGCTAACGAAGGCAGAGGGACTAAATGAGCAGTCTCTGCTTTTAGCTTGTTCCCATTTGATACGAGAGGACACTGCTTTGCCTCGTACAAATGGC
This sequence comes from Latrodectus elegans, assembly GCA_030067965.1. Lineage (NCBI taxonomy): Eukaryota > Metazoa > Arthropoda > Arachnida > Araneae > Theridiidae > Latrodectus > Latrodectus elegans. Next base: position 69,155,049 of record CM057815.1, read on the forward strand.
TAGGGAGTTAGCGATAGGTTGCGACGCTCACGAAAGTGAGAACGATATTTACAATTGTGAGGTAACAAACAGCGAAATTATGAAGACTGAACTCTCAATACTCTTAGGAACAGAAAGAGAAATACAGAATGTACTTGCCTCCGCCAAAATAAGTACTGCGCTACAATAGAAGATTAGGAGTGGACTTACGTAGATTATGCACACTGCAGTCTCCTAAATCGAGAAAAATGCCTACTTGGAAGGCCGAGTGAAAGTCTTAAATACGGCAAAGCCTATGACTTTTGGTGAAGCAGTCAGAAAAGATGCTCCTAAAAAGAACAGTAGAGACAAGAGTAGAAGCAAAGTTAGACGTGAAAGATCTCGACAGAGAAAAGAAAACATAATTCTCATTTATCCTAAAAATTAAGCTACCTCCGAACAAACTAAAACAGAGGTAAAGAAAGCAATCAACCCTGCTAAACTGGGTCTTAAAATTAAAAATGTTAGACCCATTAAAAAGGGAGGTATTCTGCTAGAAACCTCAAAAGAAGAAGACCTAGACAAAATTATTAAAGAAGTTTGTAAAAATGATACTTTTAATAAAAAGTTAGAAGTTAGGAAACCACAGCGTAGACGCCCACGATACATTCTCTATGAAGTGGATAAGGAGATCGAAAGAGAGGAGATAGTTGAAAGACTTAAGAGTCAAAACTCTTTCAGTGAAAATGCGGAAATTGAAGTGGTATTCGGTTACCAAGGAAGACGAGGAAAAAATTGGGTTATCACCCTAAATGGAGAGGCTTACAACGAATTCAAAAACTTGAGAAAACTTTTTCTCGGATGGAATAGTATAAACTTTAAGGAATACATTAGAGTGACACAATGCTTCCGCTGTCTTAAATTCGGACATAAGGCTAATGAATGCAGAGGCGAGGACACATGTAAAAGGTGCGCTGAACACCATGTAGATAAGGACTGTAACAAAAATATTAAATGCGTTAACTGTGAATTTAGCAACTCCAAGTACAAAACCAAGTTTAATACTGCTCATCTTGCAAATAGTAAAAAGTGCCCAATCTATGAGAGAGAAATCAACAGATTAATTTCAAAAACTAACTATGAATAAATTCAATCCTAAACTTAACATAAACTTTGCGCATATTAACCTTAATCACTGTAGAGCAGCAAATCTTATCTTAGCGGAAGACCTCAAAGAATTAAACTTGGACTTTGTTTCAACTAATGACCCTTTTACTTTTGAAGGCTCTATTACAGGCATTCCTTTAGACTTTCTTATAATAGCTGACACAACACCTAGAACTGCATTAATTGCCAAAAAGAAATTCCAACTAACTCCAATCACTATCAAGGAAGAAATAATAATTGTTAAAACTCTTATCAATCACACTCCAGTCTGCATATGTTCAATTTATTGCCCACCCTCCAAAAGACTCTCCGAGTCACTCGGCCTTCTTGAGTCCGCCCTCGTCAAATACAGAGACCACGGATGGATTGTTCTGGGAGACTCCAATGCTAAGTCTTCAGCTTGGAGCAGAAGGAGCACTGATCAGAGGACAGCAACTCTTGGACTTTGCCGCTACTCATGACTTGGACATTCAAAACGATCCCGACAGTCTTCCCATTTTCTGCAGCACCATCGGGGAGAGCTGGATTGATCTGCTTCTAACCAAAAACCTTAAATCCTGTAACATTCAATTAACATTTGCAATTGGAGTGTACTTGATAAATTTTCTGCTAGAGACCACCTTCTTATGACTTTTTCTATTAGCAATGCAAAAATTAATTCTAACACCTACCAACGCTTCGATAAATCTACAATTGATTTTACCTTGCTCAAAGAAAGACTTAAAGTCCTAATTAAGGCATCCCCTATCGACCAAATTCAAGATTTAAACAAGTTCATTACACATTTTGAAGACCTCCTTCTTAAGATTTGCAAAGACTGCACCATCAAAAAATCCAAAGCTAAAAAGCCACAAAATTACTGGTGGACCCTAGATTTAACTATCAAACGTAGTAAAGTTAGAGCTCTCAGGAGACGATTCCAAGCGGAAACCGACTCCTCTTTTCGGAAAGCTAAACAGGCGAAATTTAAAAACGAAGTAGCTGAATATAAAAAACTAGTTCTTCATACCAAACAAAAGGCGTTTAAAGAGTTCCTAAGTGATATCTCTGAGAATGATGCCTTCGGGGCACCATACAAAATTATCAAAGATAAATTGCGTAGGCCAAGCATTAACAGTTCAATCTTATTGGATAATGGAGAGTACACCAATAACCATTCCGATGCAATTAACGAAATTCTTAATTTCCATTTCCCTTCGAAGAACATTGTATACTCCGCTCATCAACTGCTTGCTTACAATGATCCTCCTTTCACAGCTGATGAGTTTGAGGAAACCCTCAAATCCATGCAGAGCAAAAAAGCACCAGGACATAACAATATCTTCCTAGATATCTACATTGAGCTTTTCTACACTGACAGAAATTGGTTCACCAAACTACTTAACCTTTGCCTCACACAGGGACTTCTCCCAAGCACTTGGAAGACAGCTAAGGTAGTGCTTATTCCCAAAGAGGGCAAGACCTCACCAGAAAGGAGTCCTACAGACCCATTTGTCTTCTCCCTGTCTGGGGGAAAATTCTAGACAAACTAACGCTTAATTGACTTACCTTCCTCTTTCTCAGTAGAGGTATGCTACATGAGAACCAATTTGGGTTCATGAAAGGAAAAAACACTAACGATGCCATGGATAGAATCGTACAGATTACAGGTACAGAACAGAACAAAATAAATAAGCGCTTCACATGTCTCATCTCACTAGATATCAAAAACGTCTTTAATCATGCAAGGTGGAAAGATATACTGAGAATTCATCAAAAATTTAAGATCCCCGACAATCTTTACAATATTATTTGCTCATTCTTTACGACTAGAACCTATCTCAATGGAAACAATCAAAAGATCTCTTACTCAGAAGGCGTCCCACAGGGCTCCAGCCTGGGACTATTCTTATGGCTCATTATTGTGAACGAGCTGCTCATTCAAAACTTTGGAAACGAAATACACTGCCAAGCCTTCGCAGACGATGTCGCCATTGTACTCTCTGCTAGCTCTTACTTCAAGTTTACTAAACTCTCTCGTAAGCCACTCTCCATTGTTAAAAAATGGGTCCAAAATTTTGGACTTGAACTCAGCATAGATAAATGCTATTATACCATATTTAAAATTAGTAAGGACATAACGACCAGACCGGGAATTAAACTAGGAGGCAGAAGCATTAAGTACACCAGGGAACTTAAATATCTAGGACTGATCTTCGACCCCAAACTTACCTGGCAAAAACATCTAGGCAAGGTTAAACAATCTATCTCAAGCATCACTAACAAGCTCACTAGAATCACTAGAGCTACATGGGGAATCAAACCCTCAACTCTCAAACTTATCTACACAGCGGCCATTGAAGCCATTATCTTATACGGCTGACCTGTATGGTACGAAAACAAAGTCAAGTTGAATCAATTACTCTCCCAAATATAGAGATTAGCACTACTCAAACTCACCAAATCTTATAAGACTACCTTAACACCAGCGCTACAAGTTCTGGCTGGCTGCGTTCCATTGCACATTAAGGCGGAAACTCTTAAAAATAGGTTCAAACTCTGGAGACAAAGCACCCAGATCAAAGTTGGAGACTTTACCTTCAATAAAGAAAATGCTTGGACATTCGAACTTAAATTAGACCCTCAGTGGGAACGTCAAAGTATTAATTGGACCAACGAATCCAATCACAACGATACCTATGCATACACCGATGGCTCCAAAATTGGAAGCCTTGTAAGATGCGCTTCACTCATTTTTTAAAATGAAACTCTTATCAAGAAACTTCAAATCCGGCTGAACAATGAAGCCACTGTTTTCGAAGCGGAGGCTCTCGCTATTCTTTACACCATTACGCATTGTGTCACACATAAATTGACCTGTTACATTCACACAGATTCTAAATCAGTACTTCAGGCTCTATCGTCAATAGACGTCCTTAGTTCCACTATTAAAGAAATCAAACAGATCTTACTTCACCATTTTAACCTCTTCTCATTCCATTGGGTAAAGGCCCATGCAGGCATTCTTCACAATGAGGAAGCAGACGAAGCTGCAAAAGAGGCCACATCATTTGCACAAGTACAACACACTGTTCGTTACAGCAGGCAACAAGTTAAGAAAATCACAGAAGACTCAGAAATTACAAAGTGGCAACTCCTCTGGGACTCTACCAATAAAACTAGAAGATTACATCATTTCTTTCCCAAAGTCTCTCGTCACCCAAAGTATTTCCGGTGATTTCTTCGTAAATCAATTTTTAACCGGACACGGAATCTTTGGAACTTACAGAACAACATTTCATGGCAAAGACGACACCTGCACCCACGACGAAGACATTTGCACGCCTGAGCATCTTCTTCTACACTGTGCACACTACAATGACATACGAGCCTAATGGTTTCCCAAGAATTACCTCCAGATCGATATCAACAAATTACTCACTTCATCCAAATTCAGAATAGGATTAAGAGAGACCTTCTCACGTGAACTTTTCCAGCAGCTTGAGGATCAAGACTGCACAGATTAATCATGTAACATTCAACCTCACATTGTCTTTGTAAATACTTGTAAATATTTTGCATTACTGTTTATTACCATCTCACATTGTAAATTGTATATATTTGTTCAAACATTGTATTTTTGTATTTTCTCATTTATTGTATTACTTCTATAAAGGCCGTGTTGGCCCCTTCTTCCAGTCAGAAACGAGCTCAATGGAGCGCCAGTTATTAGTTTCCCACTTTCACCATCTCGGTGTTTATTCACCCCATTGTGGCTTGGTTTTCTCCGCCACCTTTGAGACTCCTGCTTTTGTCCTTTGGACTTTCATCTCTCTGTACATTTTTACTTTGACTGCCTCCGATCGTACTGGCTCACCTCGCAACGCTCCTTTTCACCGAATACCTTCGGGTGGGACGGTGTCATCTCTAAAGCTCATACTAGAAATAAATATATACTGTACCCAAAATTATTCATACAATACATCTCTAATATTTCACTTTAAAAGACCTATGTTGACAATTCTTTTGATTTGTTTTCTATATAAAAGAAATTCATATTAGTTTTTCTTAAAGCTTCAAATATAACATACTAATAAATAAACGTAATAAAGTAAAACAAATGGTTTTATTACTGTATATTCATATGAAACTTACATCTTTGGACCTCCAGTATCAGTTAATGTCATGGCAATTTACTTAATGCTATGAAAGTATCTTTTTCTGTTCGAAGAAATTGTTGGTGTTAACTACACACATGACTTTCAATTTATTTAAATTAAATATCTATCCAATCCAAGTAGCACGCTTAGTTCGACAAATAAACTCTATTTTTTGTACATATACTCAACAATTAAATAATTTCCTCTTCATCTCTGTTTTTTTATCTGAAATTTAAGTTTTAGTTCTTAATTGAATATATTAGTCTTCACATACAAAAAAATTAACTTAACCTGGAAAACAAATCTAACAAATTTCTCTTTATGTTTTGTGGCTTGGCTATAACTTAAAGTTAGATGATATTACTTCAAGCGAGAAATAGTTAAGGAATCACAAAATAAAAGACAATTCGCCTTTATTTTCGAAGTAGAAATACAAAAGATCAACAAATTTAAGAATTCATTTCGTGTTTAATATTGCAAATAAAAACTTTTTCATTCTGTAAATGGATAATAACTTTAGAATTGACATCATATCATTACATTTTATATTTTACACAATTATTTTTCTTTTTTTTAAAGTAAAGCTCATCAATTACTAGGACATGGAATTATCCACATCAGTAGGGCTGTCACTCACTGTTCATAATGAGCCGCTATTAATTTGTCTATCCTTTTAGGGACACCAATAATTGCTAGCATTGAGTGTTTGATTTTGAAAGTATTAAAATTATTGATAAATTATTCATGGAAGAAAAAATCTGGAAAAACTTTTGAATAAGCAAACATAATCGTTTTAGTACTTAGACACAAATGTATCAAAAATGTTAAGAATTTCATAGTTACCATGAATGCTCTTTATATACATTGGGGGCAGTGAACTTGATTGTGACAGTCCTATTTGAAGAGTTTATATTAGATTTCAAGATATAAAACTAAAAAGAAGAAATACGGACTCCTTCTTGGTATTCAGAAGTGAAATCATTACAATTTTAGATGGTCTTAACTCCATCATATTGCTACCGGGGTTGAAAGTTAACTGGATCTTTTCAGATAGTAGAAATGCCATCCAGCACTTAGCCAATCGGCATAACGTAAAGGATAGAACAAGTGCAGACGTCTTTAGGAAGTTAAAACAACTCTTCCTTTCTCCTCAGATACATTTTCCGTGAATTTCGTCTCACGCGACGTTGCTGGAAAAGAAATTAGGTACAGTCTGACTAGAGCTGTTGAAGAAGAGGCAACAGCACCTGCCACTCCTGTTACTTATATAAGCTATTTTCTAAATGTAAGGCAAAGAAAAAGGCCATTTGGGTCATCTCATTGGTACACCCATGGTATTAAAGTAAGTGAATTAATGACTCTTGATTCGGGGTTACAGTAGATAAGATCAAACTGCCCTCACCAAATTCCTTAGCGGTCATCAGTCATCAAGAATTTTTGTAGATTGTAATAAGCACCCCAAAATTTGCAATAAGAGTTCTTCTGTACAGGATTTCCCTAGCTATATTTTATCTTGTCAGAGGCTCACCTGGTAAGACCGAGCTCAAAATACCCTATTAGTAACAGACATCTTCAAGGTGAATGAGCTCATGGACCTAATCAAACTCTGCTGTTCAAAGTAATGAGAAACAACAGAATTTCATAGTTTAATAGTCAGTAAAATAGACTATTTTCCGGTAGAAAAAAATTAAATACTTTTATTTTGTCTTATTAAAGTACACATTTACTCTCAAATTCACCACATTATCTTAATATGAATAATAAGCCTAGCTATTTTCTTATTAAACAGTCAAATGTATTTCCTGGAAAGGCAATTCTAATAATTTTTAAAAGGATTTAATTTTTTAGAAAAATATAACATTGTATTCAAAACTTTATCATATTTCTTTGAAACAAGTAATAGAACTTTTTTGACCGAAAACAGCTTTCTACATACTACGTAATCCATTAATCAAATAATCAATATTATTTATCTTTTTTAATTAAATCATATACGCTTGTATGATAGGATCAATGTAAATTAAATATTCCTAGATTCTATTAATCTTTATTTTTATCTAGTAGAATATAGCGTGGAGAAAGTGAAACTACCTGCTTTTTCGGTCTCCTAATTTAAGTGTTTTTTGGACAAATTCTCCCCCTTGCTTTAAAATATGACATGTAATAATCTTCCCTTGTCTAGTTTAACATCACTTAGAAAATTTAGAACTAACTGTTTTTTTGGACTCTTAACTTAATCAGGTTAATCTGCAAGGTATTCTTGATTACATTCACCGCATGTTATCAACAATACTTTAAACTAAATCAGTGGCAAGTCACCCCATATGTGGTTCAACGACTTCAATGCCCATATCTGTTTCCCTATCCGAGGGCCTTGGTGTGCTAGGGGTATGTACCGGTTACCACGAAACTCCCAGTGTTTAGCTCCCAAACATGTTTGGTACTCAGTTTATAGACCTACCAATGTGTTGAAAGGATAAGTCAACCTTGTTCAGCCCAAGAAAAAACTTATGATCAGTGACTTCGGAGATTGAATCGCTACCACTAAGTCACTGGGCCTCGTAACAACACTATAATTCTAAAATATGAAATGAATTTTAATACAATATTTTACCTAACATATCAACCTTACCAATTCATACTTGAACCAATCAGAAATATCAGATTTTAAAAGGGAGGAATCCACATAAATTAAATAGTAGTGAGAATGCATCTAATAGAATGGTATTGTGCAAAGAAGACAACGTTGTTTTATTTTAGTCTCCTAATTTAAATGTAATTAATAGATATGGTTTTTTGTTAATTAGAAGTAGTTCATTGGCTTGCTCTAGCAAAATTTAATATTTCACTATTTGTAATTGTTATTTACTGATAAGATAAACATAAACCTAAAGAAAAATTAAAAATAAATGCTCTATCTGTCATCTTGATTGTATTATTATTTAACTGAAAATACCAACAATGATCATAAACTCTTTCATTGTAATAAGCTTTTCTCTTCTTATTCATGTGCTTTACTATATATTTTTTATTTTCTCCTAAAAAAGAGCAGACTTAAGAATCTATCACATATAAAGCAAAGAATTCCAGACAGTAAAATTCAAAAAAATCTTTTCCGTGGCGGAGTACTAGTTTAAAGGCTGAAAACTAGTTCAGAATATTCATCTCCTTTTTCATGCTTTGCTCTTTGCATGAAGCATCAAAAAGATAGGGAAAAAATTATTCCCTTTTTCTATCCCTATTGTATGAATTGTTTTAGAAGTTTAAATTGTTAGACCTAACACTTTTCGCCTGTAAAATCAGAGTTTTATAACTGTTTTAGATTTATACATGCTATTTCTTCAAAATAAATGTTTGGTTTTTTTTAACTTTTATATTCTTTAATAAATAATTTTAAAATATAGTCTATTATTAGATGTTTGTTATCATTTCAAAAAATAAAATCAGGAAATAAATTTTGTTGTTTTACTGTAATTAACAGAAGTTTTGTGTGCAGTAATACCATAAGCAGTCCTTGAATTGGTTTCTAGGAAGTAGTTCAATTCAAAATAAAATCATCAACGTTATTTATATGAGAACATCCAACAAAACATTTTGAGTTACATACCACTTCTTGTGACAAAATCGAGGAAATTTTACCATTAGAAATTAATAGCTTAAATTGCATTTCTATCAATGTTCAATATACAGCTTAAGTGTTTCTTTCAAAAAAAAAAGTCTCCTCCAAAAATTGTTAGAATATTTCATTATTTTTTTCATTAAGATATAAATAAAACAGGAATATAATAATATTCAACATAAGAATAAATATAAATAACTTACAGTATTTGTGCTTGTAAAAATAAATAACATTGTATTATATAATACTGTTTGTCTTACAAGAAAACAGCTACACATGAATTTTAAAAACCACTAAGTGAATACATCAAAGAAATCTTGATGATATATATATATATATATATATATATATATATATATATATATATATATATATATATATATATAAGGCCTTAAATGTAACAACTTCTTTCCTTCTTTCCATAAATAAAAATAATTTCATTACTAGCCAGGCTATTATAAAAGCTTTGTAATTACGATACTTTCTTTTTTAGTCATATAGGCTTTGATAGTCACATATATTTGTCATTGTTGCCTTATTCTCTTTGAATATTAGATATTTGCACAAGATCATAATTAGATTATCGTAAAAATGTACTAATATCATCCAAGACAACTCTTTTAATGCTGATATTTCAAAAGGATTTTCTTCGTGGAAATTAGCAATTTTTTACGATAACCAATACACATATCATAATATTCCAATTTACTGGAAATTTAAGCAATTTTGGAAGTTTTCAATGGACATATTTCAGTTATGTCATACTTGTTCATTCTCACGTATTGCCCCAATTAACGTTCAATACTTTTAAGTCAGTGATACGATGTGTTAGTTTTTACTGAGTTAATTTGCCAACATCTTTAGTTAAATTACTGTAAACTGCATCCTTAACCGAATAAAGAATTGGTCTCGGTTTAAATGTATTTTTTAAATGTTGTTGTTGCACCAGCATGCTTTACTCTACCTAGCTCTGAATTGGGTTCTACCAGCTAGATAGAAGCAGCCGGGTGGAGTCTTCGTGGTTTTGAAACAAGGACCAAGAAAATACCCTCAATACTTGTCCTATCACCACCAGAGATATAATTTCCCTTGGTGAACATTGTGACCACAGCTTATGTAACGTACCCCTTCCAACTTCAGCGATCACGGTTAAGCCATAATACGGACTCACAAACTTTCGATAATGATTATAAGTACCTTAAACTAATTATGTTATTTTACTAGCTGAATATTATCATATGACCAAATGAACATATCTTGAAATGAATTTCCCTAGAGATCAAATAGTAGATCAACATTTTTCAGAGTGAAGATAATAGATTAATAGCCCACTCATATCGAAAAGAAGAGAGAGGAGACGGATATTATATACATTTCTTTTATATACACCTTCTGTCAGAATTCCTTGTACATATCTATTAATAAAGAAATGTGTTTCCTTGTATTTCTTCTTTTGCGAGAAATATGACTTATCCTCAGGTAAAACGTTGTTGTTTGTTAAAAAATGTAAAACAGTTTAACATGAGCTGTTCACCAAGCATTGCCCAAATAAAGTTCAATAGGTTTACCAACAGACACAATGTAAAAACAGATGATACAATGTAAGAAATAAAGTTCAATAGGTTTACCAACAGACACAATGTAAAAACAGATGATACAATGTAAGAAATAAAGTTCAATAGGTTTACCAACAGACCCAATGTAAAAACAGATGATACAATGTAAGAAATAAAGTTCAATAGGTTTACCAACAGACCCAATGTAAAAACAGATGATACAATGTAAGAAATAATGTTAATTATATATCATAGTGTGGTAAAAACAGTGGTATAAGTATGCGATGCTAAGTTTGATTGTACGAAAAAAAATAATAAAGTGATTGTTTAAGGAATAATAAAACCTGATTTCCTACATTTACAATGAAGAGCTAAAGTGGGTCACTTCTCGTTAAGGTCAACAAAGTGAAGCATCACTTGCCGTGGACAGTGGTTGAGAGGGTGACCACATTCTCCCTCACTCGGTTACTCGTGCTCCATAGTCTAGGGATCTGTCAAAGTTAATCTATGACGTTCAAAATGCTCCCGCTGGTGTGGTGTTTAATGTGGACAGGAGAGTGCCAAGTCAGGTGTGACTATGGTTCAAAATTGCCAAGCCCTTGGTGATGGGCTGATATTCTAAACCTATTAACCTTACGTTACAACAGTGATTCGCTTGCAAAATTTTTATTTATGTACATTTTGAAATAAAGTATTCTATTTTTCAATTCCAACTGAAATCCCACACGAGTAGGAATTTTTTTAATTCTTATTCGTTTGGGAGTTACATTTCACCAATTATTGTATGTAGATTTTTTACGACATAAATTATAAAAAATTTAAGCAATTGATGAAAATTTAAATTAAAATAAATTGCTCACAAACTTTGGATATAAATTTTATGTAAATTATTTTCCCTTTCAAATTTCTGAATTGTGATTGCATAATCAATATAATTAAAGATTTTATAATGCAATAAATATACATTAATAGATTGTAAACACTGAGTTGCCAATTTTTAAACCAATAATTTTTCCAAATATGCATTGCGAATAAATATTACATAATACTAGAAAAAAAATAATTTAAGAGATTACACACTTTTTCGTTTAAATCATTCTTTATAAACTACTCCAATTGATTTTCCAAACAAATTTAAATCAGAATCATTACATTCAAGGCAAAGTTGATTAGCAAAACTAAGTGCTTTTCTTGCGAGTTTACTTAAGTAAACTCTCTTTAGATTTCTGTATACTCCATGCAACCTAATAGATGGATTGAAGAAGCAGAGAGTTAAATTCTTAATTAATCGTGTGATTTAATTAGCAGAAGACTGGGATTTCCCAGTGGAAGACATTCCACTTTTATTTAAAATCGCTCTATCTTTTACATGCTTGAATTCACTGTGGAAAATGGCGCACTAGTTAATTGGCCAGTTTATTTTTATTTGCATTTACTTTTGGAAAGAAGCTTTAAGAACATTCATTAGTAATGGACATTTATAACCTTCATTAAGAATACGAATCAGTTAAATTGGATTGAAATTTCATTTCAACTGGATGGAATGTAGGTATTCAGTGACAAATCTCTTGCACAAAATTATCTCTTTCCTTGTTATTTTCATGTTTATTATATATATATTTCCATGGGAGTTTAGTGTTCCTTACACGAGACCATATATATTAAAATTAGTTTTACCATCTAAGATTTGATCTCAATAAATATGTTTCTTGACTTATATTAAATTTTGTTAATATGTTTTATACACATTGGAAAACAAGTTCATTAAATATGTGTATTTACCAAAATAAAAACGTTATTCGAACTCATTTCATATGTTATTTTCTTATTTTGTCGTAAAAAATACCTTTAACTTAATATGCATTCTATGTGCACTGGTACATATCCAACTTTAAAAACTTCTAATGTTCATAAAAATTTATACTTTCCACAATGAGTTTGCTTTGAGTTTGCAAAGTGGTTAGCCTAACAGCATCAGCGTAGGTGTTTGATAGATGTTGAACAATATTTAAAAAATGTCATAAGGAGACCCAGTTTAGACATTTTTTTTAATTACTTTTGTAAATGCTTCTTCAAAATATGCATCTAATTACAGTAAAGTATAATTCTATGTACTATCATTACCAGTGATAGGCAGCAATGTCCTAGTTGTCTAGGTCGGTCTTACTATCGGAACGTAGTTAGTTCGAAACACGACTTAACGAAAGGTACGCCGTGTTCACTAAAACGACAGAGGTAGCTCAACAAGGACGTGGTCGCAATGTTCTTCAAATGAAATGATACCTCTGGGGTAGCAGGTCAAGAATTGAAGGAACTGCTTTTCCTTGAAACAAAATTACACCCCTCCCCATCAGCTGTTACCACGTGGACTGGAAAAGATTATCTCTGGAATAGGTACGATGAAGTATACTGATGCCAAAACAGCAATAATTAATTAAATAAATAAATTTGGTCTTAAGAAATTAATGAAATTGAACTAAGCTCATGTTTTAGAGGTTAAACTTGCTTTCCAATTTGAACTAAATTTTATTCAATTCTTTCAACAAATTAGTGTTTTATTTATTTGAAATAAGAATAAAAAAGCGTAGATTTCCTAGGTTTTTAATAGAAAAATAAAAATCCTCAAAATTTGAAGTATTTTAATAAATATTGAATGATAAACAATAGTGAGTATACCTCTTCATTGGAAATATTCAATGCTATTTTCTTCTTTCTTGTGCAAGGACGTATTATATTAAGCAAAAATAACTTAATATATTTTCGACTGTATTATATTTTATTTTTAGCTTTATTATTATAATTTGTTAAATATATTTTTAAACTTATAGAAAAGTGAATACTGCACAGTCTCAGTGGCACTGATTCTCTGTTTTGGTTTCTAAAAACTATTAGAATATAGAAACCATAGAAATAGTTGAAATGGTTGATATTTCTTTAAAGGTACAATTATAAATAGGATCGAAATTTTTCAAGGAATTATGGTGTTCTCTACTAAATAGAAATATAAAGTATAAACAAATTGAATATTCTAATTTTATCTATTAAAATTATTCTATTTTATAAGATTTTCATAAGTTGTATAAAGGAAATTTTTCATCAAAGGCTATACTAATTTTGGATTCTAATTTACAAATCTTTTTCAAAAGTTTTAGTGGTAATTATTAACTTCTTTAATTCTAAATTTTCAAATTTATATTTATAAATATTTTTTTCAATTTGATACAATTTCTCCATAAAATTTGAATTTCTCATTCCATTCTTATTTTTTATTCATCTGTATGGAAACACATTTTCGAAATACTAAATAAAAACAAATAATAAAAATGATTGTATTGAAATTCTTATCCCTTTTCGGATTAATTTAACACATGGAAGATGAAAAGTAGAAAATGAAATTTAAATTCTTATTTGTTAAGTCAAATTTAGTATTACACTAATGTTTTTTTTTATTTCCAATGGCACAGATAAAAAGACAATTACAGCAAAAATACAAATAACAAGAAAAATGAAAAATAAAACAGCTGTAACAATAGTCTATGTATATAAAAGGCCCCTGGCCTCCCAGTAGCTATCCGCAATGGAGCGTTTCGATAACGCTTTACAATGGAGTAGATGGTCACGATCCAGGTCCCGTCCCAGATTACAGAGGTTGCAGATAGGACTTGAAACTATACGAAGACGATACAAGTACTTAAAAAGGCAGTCATAACCGGTGGCGAGCCTAAACTCAGCCACCATTTTATGTCTGGGCCATTTTGAGACTGCAGAAAGTCTGTCTTTCCAAGACTTTTGCTCTGATCGAGATTCGAAAATCTTATTGAATCTTTCAGACAATATAGTTTTAATTAGACGTTTTACTATGCAAAAAGAAACATTAGAAAAAGATGTTTGTAAATTCATAGCCCCCTCTTTGCCAGTGTATCGGCAATTTCATTGCCATGGGTTCCACAGCGTCCGGGGATCCATTGAAGAACAATGTCTTTCTCATTGGAAGACAAACTCTGAAGTAGGCTCCAACATTCATGGACAACAGAAGATGCAGAATTTGAAGTAGACATCAAGGATTGCAATGTGGCCCGGGAGTCACTAAATAAAACTGCACTCTCCTACTGTAAATGCCATCATCCTAAGAAAGAACAATGCACATACAGTGGTAAACATAGTCATCAAGCCAAGATGCATACTTGTGTGCATCCATGTTTTCCACAATTATGAGTGAATCCAGAAAATGCCTAGAAAATATTCCCCTGATTATAATGCTATGGCATCCAGCATTGACTGGTCCGGTAATGGTTGCAAAGTGTTTGCTTTCAGAGATTTCATGTTGTATATGCTAAACTCTATCTGTTAGAGCAGCATAAAACTTGATTCATCGGTAAACAACACGTGTCTCCATTAAGATTGCAGAATCCAACTGTGAGACTCGGGTGGGAATTCCAGTCTTAGTCACTGATGAACTGCAGTCACCATAGATACATGAACCAGACGTCTACTTCGTAGGCTTAAACTCTGAAAACGTTAGTTTCCGAGACACTGCATGTAGACCCTTGGTTCATCTGGAGCTGCTCAACGATAACACGTCTATTTCTTTGAACGAATCACCACAGATTTCATTCATCTCTCTCTTCTGTAATTCGTGGTGCACTACATTTGCCACGTTGCTGATTTTAAACAGTTTCTTATTGTCATGCACAATATACTTTAACTTTGGTGGCATGAGAACAGGTCTCCGTAGAATTAATTCATCTTTCTCATCTGTGGTCCGTGGTACACTACATTTGCTATATTTGATTTTAGACAGTTTCTTATTGTCACGAACAATATACTTTAACTTTGGTGGCATGAGAACAGGTCTCCGTAGAATTCATTCATCTTTCTCATCTGTGGTCCGTGGTACACTACATTTGCTATATTTGATTTTAGACAGTTTCATATTGTCATGCACAATATACTTTAACTTTGGTGCATGAGAACAGGTCTCCGTGGAATTCATTCATCTTTCTCATCTGTGGTCCGTGGTGCACTACATTTGCTACATTTGATTTTAGACAGTTTCATATAGTCATGCACAATATATTTTAACTTTTGTGGCATGAGGACAGTTCACAAATTAAGCCGTTTTGTAAATGCTTCCACCCTTGGACCAAGAGCCAATGATCTTGCTCTTTTAGAATTAGAAAGATGAATCTCTCTATTTCTGCATTATTCTAATGATTACAATGTTTTCCAAAGCCTTCATATGTATTCCTTATGTAAAAGATTTTGAAACCAGATACCATACACATTAAGCACTATTTAATTTATGAGTATTTTTAACACCTATAGTTACTCAAAAGGTAAGATGTGTTAAAATAAAAATATAAAAATATGATAATATGATTGAAATGAAGGGAATTAGTTTAACTGCATTTAGTTTAATTTTATAATTAAATTTCATCTATATTACCAGCAGATAAAGATACAGAAATTATATAAATTTTATTAGGTAGTATAGTAGAAAAGTGTTAAGTTATACTTAAGCAGACTTCGACAATTATATTGTATTTTACATTAGAATGTACTGAATCATTTTAATTCGAACTATGAAGAATTAAATTTAGTAAAGTTCACACACACACATGATGTAAAGTATTTTTGTAGTTTATTTTAGTTTTTTCTAAAGTAAATAAAACTTTCTTTTTTATTCAAATTAATATTTTCTTTTTGCTTTGAATTTATGTTAAACAATAAAAACATGATATACTTTTATATTATCGCAACGCAGGGCTAGGTATAAGGAAGTATGCTGGTGCAACAACTGTTTCGTTTTACAACATAACTATACTCTGATACATTGCAACTGTCCCACATATTTCAGAAGAAATACAGGTTAATACTTTGAAGAAAATAACAGGGTTAAGTTATCATAAAAGGCGAATTCTAAATATCAGGTATGAAATTGCAGGTAAAATTTGTTTTCTCATCAATTTTTTGCACTGATTAATTTCATTAAAATACACACACAATCTCTTGTACTTAGAAAAGAGAAAAATCTCTTAAACAACAAAGTACATCAGTTGGTTGATTAAGGGAAAAATTCCAACAGGAATAAATAAGTGAAACATAAATATTGCAAATAATCTAATGTTGATCTATATAAAATTCAACGTAACAAGAAATAATAAAGTGTTATACACTAAAATGTATCAAATCATCTAATTCTTTGTCTTCTCAATTTTTAAAATAAGAAAAACTTATCAATAGGAAATTTTATCCATCAATAATTGTAAACAATCGTACGACTACTGTGAATTAGTTTTCTGTTATGAAGTATTCGGCAAAGTAATGTTTTCCTAAATTATTCTATTTCAAATATAATTCATATATTTTTCTATTCGATGTGCTCTATTTATGATAACATACTATCAAGAAAAATTTAAATTTGTATATTTCATAAAATATAATAAACATTCATTTTTTGTGAGTTAAAATTTATCAAAATTTAATAAAATTTCCAAAAAACTCTATTATTATTTTCAATGTAATGACGATTGATTAATTTTAACTTCTTTTTATATTACTCTTTTTCGAACATATCTTTCTTCATTAAAAAATTTTTCTCCTGAGAAATTCATTGAAAACATTTGAAAGATATTTTTTATTTTTCTTAAACCTCAGAATTTTTTGAACTTCCACTCATAAAACAGAACATAAATACTGAAATAATTAATAGAGGGGTATAAAAAATGTAATATGTAAAGTCTTACGGCTCTCTTCTTTAAAATTAAAAATATGAAATCTCCAAGAAATTTCTTTGATTACGTGTGAAGTAAGGAAAAAAGCACGAAATATTTGGTTAGAATATATCTTTTAGTTCCTCTAATATGTCTTTTTTTTTTTTTTTTGCTATAAATGTTTCCTTATTAAACGTTATGCAGAGATAATTAATTATTTTGCAAATTTACTTTTTAAATTTCTATTCATACTTGTGATTTATTAATATCAGTTAAAAAAAATAATTATATGTTTACTCATATAAATAAATGTGTTTTCAACAAAGATATGTGTTAAATCTTTGTTTTAACATGCAAAACACAAACATGATTATAACGAAGATATAAGATATTTATAATATTATAAGAGTTTCTTTGGATTTTGCTCAGAATTTGGATGAAAGTAATTCAAAATAAAGTCGCATAAATTGTTGATTCTTCATGAATTTAGTAAAAGAAAAGTGTTATTTTTTAAATACTTATATTTGTGCAAAAATTCTTATCTTGAAGAAAAATGTCACACGATGAAAGAGCCTGATTCGATAAGTAACATAAAAATTAATTTTATGAGATAAAGTTAACTATGCAATTGTTTTATCTTAAACTCATTAAGCAGATTGATTAGCTACAATAATAAAAAATAATTAATAGAAATTTTTTAACTATTTAATGAAATTAAATATTATGTTGGAAGAAGAAATATTTTGATCTACATATTTTGTGATCATTGTTATTCTACAATTCATCCAAAAAATATTTCTATTAAAAAAGAACAGAAGCATATATTTTACCTCATTATTAAATCAATATATTATTTATAAATAATTATTTATAAGAATTATTTAGAAGAGATTAGAAATCTTAAGGTAATAAATGTAAACGACACACTATAAAATTATAATAATGTACACTATAAAATCACTGATAATTTTCAAATCCCAAGAATAAAGTAATTCTTGGGATTTGAAAATTATCAGTAATTTCATTTTGTTAGTCTTACAATAAAACACTTTTGAATGATTTACAATATTCTTCTGAATATTATTAATGAATGCATAAAAGAGCTTATAAAGATTATTTACTGATTGTGAAAACCATCGATAAATTCCAATGATGAAGAAAAAAACGACAATCATATACTAAATTTTATTTTGAGTGACATTACACAAGGTCTTATAATATTGGAAACACCTTAAGAAAATTTACTATTAAATTCACTTGAAACCAAGGATAAATTACAAAGAAAATAGACCAGATAACAGGCTGAGGAACTAAATCAATTTAACATCCTATAAATTTCGAGAGCTTCCTCCAACAATTCACACGCCGAATATTTCAAGGGAAGTGATGTCTGCAAATTCACGCCCCGAAAGTGGATCACATCAGCAACACTGAACAATTCGCCTGTGTAATACCTCCCTAAGCATTGATCGCTGAAGTAGAAATTTGCACCAAGAAAGGGATTTATACCCATTTTGAATTAGCAAATTCATAAATGGCCTTCCATCCTATTTATAAGTTCAAAGAGTTAAATATTTGATTATTCCAGTAGAAGAAATGTCAACACTAAGCTTGAGACAAATATTTTAATGTTTAAATTATACTTTTTTATTTCAAAAATATGCTTTCAAATTTATTAATTATTAATAATTTAACATTATATTCTCCCACCTTCACATATACGCAGATATACAACCACATATATATACATATATAGATATCTAGACAGATATATATCTATATATAAATATATAAATGTGTGTGTGTATATATATAACTAAACTCCATGGCACGACAACCCATGTGGGCCAAGGCCTACAGTGCCCATGACTGTTATTATGACTGAGGGCTCTGTGGTGCGAAGCATACGTACCAGTTAGGTGGTCAGCCTAAAGTGAGACTCTCAG